>CAIGRP010111421.1:0-42809 GCA_903798385.1 Fraxinus cuspidata
TATTCACGAAAATATATTTTGAATTAAAACTACCATAAGTATAAGGTTTGTTAACAAGTAATAAAATGGATTTTAAGTCCAAATATTGTCCCACATAAATTGATTTAGTTCAATTTTAATTATCACGACCTTAATCAAAACACGAATAATATGATGTGTTTGTTTGTGACAAAAAAATGACTAAAATAATCTACTTGTGCAATTATGAGTAAATTAACTAAACGAAATGCAAATCATGCTAAATGCAAATTGATGTGTTTAATAAATGACAAATGCGCTAGGATCTCGAATTCTCATGCAATAATAATTTATAATCTTAGTTCTACACTTTGAAATGACAACACGATTAAATTTTGACGAATCAATGTTTCTATTTTATTTAACAATCTCTCTCGAATAATGTTAAACCTACCATCATATATGACCCACCTATATTTTTATAACGGATGCGAAAATGCAAGAATGAGTGAATTTTTATGAAAAGATTCACATAGAGCATAGCGATATATTTCTATTCTCTATCGGACCATATGCAATTTACACCATGTCGAACATATTTTCCTTTTTTCGAATGTATAAAATAAGTCATCAAATCCATACAATTACCGTGCGCAATAATCGTAGAGAAAAGATAATCATATAAATAATTTAAAATTCAAAAACGTATTTTCAATATCAAATATGTAAAACTAGAGATTAAAAATTTATATTACAAGGTTTATTGTTCTCCTAATACAAATAAATTTAGTCTATCATGTTATGAAGGAGAAAACAAAATATATAATAGTTGTTCATCATCCAAAAATTCTTGAATCCAATCTTGAAGTTCTTGAAATTGAATCTTGATGTGTTATTTGCCTCTTTTTGCAATTAATTCTTCACACTCTAATTATGTCCTGATAGTTGGTGTTTATATTCCATCTAAAGAGTCCTAAAAGATCTCTAAAAAATCATGTATATCATGGTCCAAATAGAAGTTTCCTTGTTGGAATTGAATTCTGAAGGAAACATAATTTTCTAATTGAATTAGTCTTGGCGGCGCCCAGTAGTAAACAAGGCGGCAACCCAAGCATACTAAATAGCCCATGTAATTAAGATTAATGGTTGGGCGGCCGCCCGACCTATATAACTGGGAGGCTGCCTAGTTATAAAAACTTTTCTAATTTTCCTTTTATTCATTTTATTCATTCTTTATTCGATCTCGGTCCTCTTTATTAAATTACTTCAATTTTAATACTTCAACATTTACTCAAATGCATATTAGTCCCCAAGCTTTCATCAATTGGCCAATTGATCTTTCTTTATTTTTCAACTTCTTAGAAACAGATCCAAAAACTGAAATAAGATAAAATTAAACCAAGTTAAGTAAAATTTAATACTAAAACGATACAAAAACTTAACAATATGGTCTGAATAAGTTTACAAAAATGCACTTATCAACAACTTCATTACCCATATGGCAGGTGTGACAAAATATGTACCGATTAATGGTAGAACCTCGATATCAGACTTCAAAAGCCACTTCTCACTCCACAAAACCAAAAGAACTGCTGCATATGGCTTCGTGCTTATTGGCTTCGCCATTTTTCTTGCTCTTACTCCCTCTTCAAACTCCTCTTCCCCATGGTTCACCACATTTTCACTTCTAGTACAATTTCAACCTCTTCAAAATCATCAATTTTCGGGTTAAATCTACCAATGACCACCTAAATTTTTACTTGGTGTCATCATGACCACTCAATCTGATTTTGTTTTACCATGACTGTCCAACTTTATACTTTATGTCACCATGAACACCCAATTTGATTTTATTTCACTATGACCACTCAATTTCATATAACGTTTCAATATGAACTCCTGATTTCTTCTCACCATCTTCATTAATTTTAAAAGAATTAAAATGATAATTTTGCATTATATATAAAATAAAATTTAAAATAAAAACTTACTTCAAAAAATAAAATAAAATAAACTTAATTTTTAAAAGATGTTACTTAAAAATAAATAAAAAAATTATATTTTAAAAAAAAAGTTACTTAAGAAAAATAAAATAAAATAAAAACTTATTTAAAAAAACGTTTTTAAAATAATATAAAAACTTTTTTTTTTTAAAGTTAGTTACTTAGAAAAATAAAATAAAATAAAAACTTTTTTTAAAATAAAATTTTTTGTAATTATAAAAAAAAATATTTTTGTTTTCTTAAAATTTATTTTATATATATAATACAAAGTTACCGTTTTACCCTTTTTAAAATTAGTGAAAATTGTCAAAAGAAATAGGGTAACCATATTGAAATGTTACATTAAAAATCGATGATCACGGTGAAATGTTATAAGAAATTAGTTGTCCATTGTAAAATCAAATCAAATTGGGTGCATATGGTAATACTAAATATAAAGTTATGTGATTATAATAAAATAAAATCAAATTGGATGGTCATGATACACTGTATATAAAGTTGGGTTGCTATTTGTAGATTAAACTCTCAATTTTCTCATATGATTCTTATAGATCTCATTTTCTTCATTTTTCTCTTTTTTTTTTTTCCCAATTTCGGCAACCCAAGTCCACTATTCTGGAACTAGATCTAAAATTGCATATAGAACCTACAGTTACCAAAAACCAGACCCAGAATCAAGATATAAATCATAAATGTAAAGTTTTGAAGAAGAATAAAAGTACAGTTTTTCCCAAGGAGCCTCATGCAAAACAAATTGTCAATAGTAATTCACCATCCATGTCTTCTCCTGAATTGAATAAGGGGTCTTCAATTTTCAAGAATCAGACTCAAAGTAGACAGTTAAATGGCAAGACTGAAGAGTTGAAGGCGAATCAGAGCTCAATTGGGGTCGCAAAATCTCTGCTGACAGCGAATCAGACAGTGATTTCATCGGAAAAATTTGCTTCTGGAGTGAATAGTGTTGCAGGAAATGGAGATAACAGAACTGCAGAGAATGATGTGGCCAAGAATTTCACTTCTTTGATGAAGAAGAACGATGCTACTAATTCGAGCATTTCGTCAAAGGAGGGGAGTAAGGAATTGATCAAATCGTTGATTAATTGCGATCTGTTTGATGGGGATTCGGTGAGAGATGATTCTTATCCATCGTACATGCCTGGTTCTTGTTCATTGATTAATGAGCAATTCAACTGTTTTCTGAATGGTGCCTGACAATGTGTATCACCGACTTAGACGGAAGCCAAAGGGTTGCACCCTCCCAAGGTATATTCAATATTTTTTTCCAATTTTTGTAGTTATTGAATTCTTTGTTCATCAAGTTGAGATTGGTCTGCTCAAACGAGCAATCATTTTTCGGAGCATGTTAAGGAATAAATTACATATCAAATAAAATTGAAAATATAGAAACCAATATAGAAAGGCTTGGATTACATTTCTTAACAATATTCGCCTTTTAAAATGGAATCTCAAGTATTAACAGGCTTGAATTAATGTCAAACAGTAGAAAGCAAAACGAAATTAATAACACACCCTAGCAAACAGACGTTTGTAGTAGTTCGCCCACGTGAATATTCACCATTGAGAATTACAATGGTCATCTCATGCTTTTCAATCTGTATCACAATTGGAAACAGCCCCTAAATAATGTGTATAGAATCCCTACTATACAACCGAATTATAGTATTTAGGCTTCTGTCCGTTGAACGTTTCTTGATTGACATTTTAACTTCTTCTTCAGTTCCATGTCCATTAATTGGTGTGAGCATCATTGATGATTTTCAGGGCCTAAAGTTGTTCTAATTCTTATTTCAAGTTAATCCCGATTGTGATAACAATTCTGCTATAAGTGGTTGACTGGATATAATTGGGAGGTCTGCTGATAAATATAAAAATTCAGACATCATAGTCTTCAACACGAGACACTGGTGGACTCATGACAAAAAAAAAACAAAATCCGAAGGGTGAAAATTATTCTGACTTTGGGCATGCCTAATCAGTCCATTACGATTATACAATTTCTAACCAATATCGAGCATTTCAGGAAGGACTATTATCAAGAAGGCAGCCATGTGTATAGTGAACTGAATGTCCTTGAAGCATTTAGGAAAGCCTTGACGACATGGGGAAGATGGGTTGATGCCAATGTAAATTCCATGAAGACGCTCGTTTTTTTCAGGGGTTATTCCAAAGCTCATTTCAGGTAATAAAATGCAGAGATAAAAAACGATTTTTATTTTATTTTTTATGCATCTTTGATTTGATCATCTTCTAAACGGTAAGCTTGATATATTTATTTTAATATTTGGAACAATTTTTCTTCTGCTGCTGCTTTTTTTCACAGTGGCGGACAGTGGAATTCTAGTGAACAGTGTGATCACGAAACTGTGCCGATCAAGAATGAGACGTATCTCACGCAGTATTCTCCAAGACGACAGTTTTAGAAAAAGTGTTGAAAGGAATGAAGAATACGGTGACCTGTATGTTTGAGCCACATTATTTTGGAAGAATGTATTTTAAAATAGTAGTTGATGGCGAATGTATGGTTGAAAAAGAAGGAAAAGTTATTGATGTGATGAAAAATATTATTTATTGAAGAATGTGTGGTTGAAAATGAGTAGAATAATGAGAATAAAAAATTTAATACGGTTCAAACAGGGGTAAATATCACGAAAATGATGGACTATCGAAAGGATGGCCACCTGTCAATATACAGGAAACAAAAATTGTCGATCGAGGAGAAGAAATTGCTATTGAGAGTCCAAGGCTGCAGTCATTGGTGTCTTCCCAGCGTACCTGATACTCGAAATGAAATCCTGTATGTTGAACTTTTGGTAAATCATAACCAGAAGCATCAACAAAAAAAGAACATAGGTAAATATGTTCATGTAGAAAGAGGTTGCACTCGATGGTTTTAACAATATCGAGAAAAAAGAAATTAAAATCTTGTATACTTTTCACCACAATTTAAGGCATGTTTGAGCTGAATTGAAATCTGATTTTAATCTAAGTTAAAGTCAAACAATCAATAATAACCACATATTCCATGTGTCCCACATCTTTTCAACCACACATTTCAAAAACTTCTGTCACAATCCACTAAAATTCTAATTTTAATCCCCACCAAACACCCTTTCAGTACTAGGGTCTTTTATTTATTTATTTATTATTATTATTATTTTTTTGAGTAGACAGAGAAACAACCTGGAGAAGATCCAAATTCTATATATAGTAGTACGTGTGATTATTATTCTTAAGCTGTATCAACTCGAAAACATGGAGTATTAATTAATTTTTTTATTTATTAAAAATAAAATATTTTCTTTAAGTATTCTTTTCCATGGTCGGTTCATATTATATCTTACATCTTTGTTGGATTGTTGTAAATTTATAATATCATAAAACATTTTTACTCTTAATCTTAAGATAGGACCAGATATAAGGGAAATTGATTGAAAAGAGGACTTTATTTTTGTCATAGATAGTCGTGGTTGCAACTAGCAAGATATAATTCGAATTAGAGTACTTAACAAATAATGTCCTTATATTTCACTATTATTATGAAAAACGTCCATATATTTTATTTTTTTGGCATTTTCATCCTTGATCACATCTTAATTCCGCAAAACATTATTCTCCTCAATAAAAAAATGTGAAATGATAAATAAATCGTCTTATTTAAATAAAACAAAAAGAAAAATAAAGAATTAATTGCAATCATAGTCTAAAAAAAACAGAAGAGTGCTAAATGAATTATTAAGACATTAAAAATACATAAATAAAATATTTATCTTTTTTCCTCCTTCCTCCGCCGCCACCACCAACTTTTTGGAACATAACGGAAATTGTTAATGAAAATTGACCTAGCCGAGACGTGTGGCACAACCAAAAGACCACCCACACAACCTGTCCTTGTGGTTTGGCTAAAGATATTGCGAACCTATTAGCCCAAGTATAAAATCCTAACAGTTGCCGAAAGTAATAAGATATCGAAACGTCCATGGAATGTAACTGCGGTAGAAGGTTGCTTGAGAGTCACATTCAAGACATCTCTATTTCCATTTAGTATACAGAGGCCCATTTTGAGCTTCCAACAGAAGCTGGTGATGGTTACGTCAGGACTCATTGATGGCTCCTGCATTCTGGGTTATGATAACGGTAGGTTTGAGTTTGTTCTTGAAGCCATGTAGGCGGCCTTGAGGATGGCTTTCAGACCTCAAGGCTCAAGTTGTACCAAGCTCAAGTTGAAGTTGGCACCAAAGTACAACCGACAATTATAGTTGATTGATGGTAGTTAGTCCATGTGTATAGTTGGTTAGTTACATTTGCAACTGTCAATCCACTGTAATAAGTTTGTTAGCTCATTGTATTTATATATACGATTGTGATGTATGATATTTCGATTGATTGAATGAGAAATTTCCTTTTCCTTCTTCATATTCTTCTCCCTCAATAACGGCAGACAACTTCAATAGTGGCACAATGTTTCGATGAAGGATCGGTACTGGTATTGTTAGAGGCATATAGTGAGTTGGGTTGTGTTTTACGGGATGATGAGGATTGTGGTGAAACTTTTAGGTTTTGTTAGGTTTGTGACAAAATTTTTATGTGATTTAGAAGTTTGTTGCATAAAGGAAGCTTGTTTAATTTTGGTTTAAAAGTCCAGTTTGATTAGGAATAAAATTTCATGGTGTTTTAGGAATTTGATTGAATTAAGGACTTCATCTTCATCATGAACTCCACAACTTAGAGATTTGGCTTCTATAAATACTCCACAAGTTATAGACACTTAAGGAAAATGTAAGACTCAAGAGAGATTATAATAATTAGATAATTGTGTATACATTAGAAACAAGTGAGAATTATTTATATTAGATTGAAAGGATCAAATCTTGTAAGACAATTATTTGTTCCTTGGTATAATAAATTCTTTTCTTCTACAATTTTCTTAATTGTTGAGTGATCCATTAAACTTCAGATTGTCTATATTTTTCGTCTTTAATTATGTGGCCGATTTCTTAACAAGTGATATCAAAATATTCTTGATATTGGGTTGGTTCATAACAAGTGATATCAGAGTCAATGGTTTTTTGGCTGATTCTTGGGAGGTCCAAATTGATTAAAAAAGCGAGGTTGGAACAAGGTCGATTGTTTAGGGATGACAACTTTGAAATTTGAAATTTCACTTTTGGATCGCAACAGTAGATTTTCATTGTGGTAAATCGAGATGCGAGCGGTTTTTACTCAATTGGATCTTGATGATGCTTTGTTGGGGATTGATAGAATGCTTGCAACAATAATCGTGGAGGAGAAACAACGGAAGGATCGGAAAAGCCTATTTTCATCTTTCTAATGAAATTCTTCAGGATGTTGTAAAGGAGAAAATTGCCGCTGCATTGTGGCTGAAGTTGGAGCAGCTTTGTATGATAAAGAGCTTGACAAGTAAATTACACTTGAAGCAGCGCATGTATTCTTATCGTTTGACGGAAGGTGGATCTTTGGAAGGTCATATATCGGTGTTCAAGGAAATCGTCGCTGATTTGAAAACGATGAAGGTTAAGTATGATGAAGAGGATTTAGGGCTGATATTGTTATGCTCGTTGTCGCCTTCATATATGACTTTTAAAGATACAATTCTCTATAGTCGAGATACTCTTACAATTGACGAGGTATATGATGCGCTTTATTCTAAAAAGAAAATACTCTGGTCATCGGTTCTTAGGCTCATGGAGAAGGTCTTGTTGTACGTGAGAGGAAATCGAGTAGTCATGGAAAGGGTAGAGTTAATGAAACATCAATAGTATAGTCTGTTGGTATTGCAACAACAAATGGCACATGAAGAGGGATTGCTATGAGTGGCGGAAGAGGTTTGCTACTACAGATCATGATAAACAATCAGAAAATTCTGGTAATGTTAATCTTGCAGAAGAGAACGGTGATGGAGATTTGTTGGCGATTACTGAAGGTGACTCCAAACCTGACGAGGATTGGATTCTTAATTCAGTTTGCAATTTTCATATGTCTGCAAATCGGGATTGATTTTCTTCATATGAAATAGTTACAAGGAGTTCCGTGATGACTGGAAGCAACGAACCACGTAGAGTAGCTGTGATTAGTAATGTTAAAATCAAGATGCTGAACGAGACGGTTAGAACACTTGGCCAGGTTCGACATGTTCTAGGTATAAACAGAAATATGATTTCTTTGAGTACTCTTGATTCAAAAGGGTACAGATATACCGATGGATGTGAAGTTTTAAAAGTTAGCAAGGGTGCCCGAGTTGTGTTAAGGGGTCAAAGAAAGTCCCGGTTATATGTGGTTCGACGATCACGGAGGAAGCAGCTGCAACTTATGGTTTAGTAAGCGGTAACTCGAGTAGAGTTGGTTGTGATCGAGTTGTTCGTGGTGATCTGGACAATAATATTGGGAAACTTTCATTGTTGATCATGTTGCTCGTGGTGAATTGAGCAAGTTTGACAACTCAGGTTGGAGTTGAGTTTGCTTGTGATGGTTCAAGTGGTTTATTGACTCGGCTGGAGTTGGAAGTGAACGGGATGATTCAAGCAAGGGTGGCGCACAAGGTAGTTATGCTGGTATACAGTGCTTGAATGTAGTTCACAGTTGTTGAGTATGCCCGGAAGGGGCATGGCGTGCCCGACGGTAGCATGGGGTGTCCGGTTCGGACATGGTGGAAGAGTTGGAGAATGACTTGAAGAGTTGAGATTTAATTCATTGTTATGAAATTTGTGTCAAGGTCGAGTTTTTTAGGTTTGTGAGAAAATTTTATTTGATATAGAAATTTGTTGCATGAAGGAAACTTGTTTAATCTTGGTTTAAAAGTCCAGTTTGATTAGAAATAAAATTTCATAGTGTTTTGGGATTTTGATCGAATTAAGGATTTCTTCTTCATCTTGAACTCCACAACTTAGAGATTTGGCTTCTATAAATACTTCACAAGGTATAGACACTTAATAAGGAGGAAAATGCAAGATTCAAGAGATATTATAACAATTAGATAATTGTATATACATTAGAAACAAGTGAGAATTGTTTATATGAGATTGAGAGGATCAAATCTTGTAAGACGATTGTTTGTTTCTTGGTATAATAAATTCACATATTCCACAATTTTCTTTATTATTGAGTGATTCATTAAACTTCAGAATGTTAATATTTTCCGTCTTTAATTATTTGGCTTGTTTCTCAACAATTGATATCAAAGCATTCTTGATATTTGGTTAGTTCATAACAGGTTTCATGGAACTTGGAAATCATCGTATTGTTATTGTTAGAATGATCTTGATTTTCTCCAGCGTATTATGAAAGATGCCACTATTTTGGAGTGGTGGTGTAGGTCTTGTAGGAGGAGAATGAGGAAATATAATTTTTTTTTTAATTTTTAATTTATTTAGGACTCGTTTGCATTTTTTAAAAAAAAATTGAAATTATAATTACAATTAATTCTTTATTTTTCTTTTCTTTTTTTAATTAAATATGATGGTATATTCTTCATTTCACAGTTTTTATTGAGAAATTAAGTGAAAATGATGTTTTGTGCAATCAAATGTATAATTAACGATGAAAATATAAAAAAAATGGAAGGTAGGGATTTTGAATTAACATAGTAGTGTTCCCTTATTTATACTTGAGGTTGGCTTGAATTTTGTTTATACAATTTTCGATGTCAACATTTTATAACAGTACACTTATTTTTGACTTAGAAGAGGCGAGATTTGACAAAGAGAAACATAATAGAGTCGAGATGAAAAATGAAAGAAATTACCCCCCATATGTAAAAATGGGCCATAGAATCGATTAAGACTTTCACGATAGGGCTGCTCCAAAATTCATAAGTTTGAGTTCAGAAAAGGGAAAATTACACAAATAGTGCAATAATAGGGAGTGAATTGAAAAATATTGATTTTTTGTTAAATATTGCAAAATTATAATATAGACAAGCTTTGAAAGGAGCGTTATACGACAGATTACAATTATGTAATTTTTTATGAAGAAATTTGGAAAACTCTACATTTTAATAACTTATAATTGTTATAACTTATATTCTCTATAATTCATATTACAAAATGTATAATAAACATATTACATCTCTTGGTGTTTGTGTGTGTACAAATGATTTTGATTGAACAAGAGATGCCCATCAACAGCTAGTAATTAAGTCAACCGCACTTAATTTCAATGCAAAAGAATAATAATTCGGCACATGAATATCATCACAATAACGCGTAAAAGCAATGATGATAAACACATATTTTTCTAATAATCATTGACTTTAATAATTTCCTTGATTAGTTGAATCAATCATGATACTAGTAATTAATTGTCATTCTATAAAGTTACATGATACCATAACAAGTAAAAATGAAAGACTTGCAATGTGAAAAATATCAAGTAAAGTCCTCGTTAGAAATTAGTGATGTAGACTAGCACACGCATCCAATGCACATGAACCTTGTAGTTATCACCAGAAGCACAAGAACGACTATAGGAGACAAATCGTATAGGCAAGGTTGAGCCTATGTCGAGAGAAGGACAAACGATGAGATCCATCCATGCCAAGTAATCTGGCTATCTAAACCAGTTTTAGACATCAATCAACATGAAAAGGCACTGGACTCGACAAAGACTAGTTCATCTAAGTTCGCCAATGTCAATGTAGTGTGTTTACCACATCATCTGATCATCCTCGAGCGATAATCTTTCCATCCATCTTCCTCAAATTAAAAAGAATCGCATGTTCCATCGACGCCCACCTCTTTCACTATCATGGGCTACAATCTTACATAGGCAGAATTGTATTGAGAACCAACCATCCACATTTTTTTAAGCTATCACCTTTGTTCAAAGCTCCTACACACATCGAGAGACTCATCACTTGTCAAGATTTCAGATTTCAGTTAAAAAGGTAGGATGAGTTGTATAATTTTCTTATGTAACCACATCCATTTCATGTCTAATCGATGTGAAATTTTTGTTTGTAGTTTCTCAAAACATAGAATATTGGCTTGAACAAGAACAACAACATTGAATAACGAGAGTCAATTAATGCTTCATTTAGAGAAAATATGAAATGATGAAAAATCAGTGTGTGACAATTGATCTGTCTCAATAAAATTAATAGCAGTACAAAACGTTTAATTATCTAATCAAAAACCTCTTGTACATTCTGTTAAACTATTTAACTCTCTCAAACATCGTCCCACAGAATTCATCAGCAGACAGCAAGCCATTCTACAATCAAAAAATCATTAGAGAAGGAAAAAAAATATTGTAAAAAATCCAAGTATATGTACAAGGCGATAAAAAAAAAAAAACCACTAGAACTCTTCGTTTTTCTGTTGGATAGTAAATAATAAAGTCCATCGAATGAGCTTAAGTAGAAAGAATTAATTCATTTCTCCTAGCTCAAGAAGCAGCCTGTTGGGCATGCAAAAATGAGATTAATTTAGGTTTAGCGAGAGGGAGTCCGGAATTAACGGCAGGGGCGGTGGCAGTAACAGAGGAGGTGGCGACGCGCTCACAAGAAGGGCACATTGTGAGAGTAGTGGCAGGTTGCTGCATGTAAAAAGGTTGCGAAGTCTTTAAAGCTCTTAATTCTTGAATCTCCTTTTGCAACCTCCTATTTTCTTCTGTCAGTTTCTCGCAGCATCTCTTTAAATACTCACAATCTACTTCTGTCTGCTTTAACTTTGTTCTGCAAATCATAAATGCATTAAATAGTCACTTCATTAAACTTCCACAAAAACCAGGAACTATTTCTGAATAAATAAAATCAAACCAATATTTTTGTTCGAACACGTACCTAGCTCTTCTGTTTTGGAACCATACTTCGACTTGGCGTGGACGGAGATTCAACTGCTTTGCAAGAGCAAGCTTTTGTTTCTGCATATCAATTAGTTTCAATATAAGTAAAAAATCATGACTAAATGTAAATAAAAGTCTCCAACTTTAACCGTCTAAGCTTGCAGGAGAGACGAGGTCATCTTCACCCATTATAATAAACTTGTACACAGGACAGCCTTTTGGTAAAGAATAACCATGCGAAGGGAGAAGGAACGTATGGAAAATTAAATCTAGACGACTGTTTTAACACAATCAAATGGAATTGATTAACAAAATTATCGAACATCATGTTGATGAAAAAATTTACTAGTTACCCTACACACACACACACACACAGGTATAATTATAGAGGTATGACTTACAGGGTTGAGGGTGTTGTGTTCTTTGAAGCTCTCTTCAAGAAAAGCAGACTGTTCTTTTGTGAGCCTAAGTTTTTTTCTGGCCATACCATTTTCTTCCTCATCACTTGCCCTTGAAGAAGCCCCTCTATCTGCCTCACCTTCGTTTGCATCTCTTTTGCCTCTTGTGTAAATTGAAAAATCCATCTGAAATGATGAAACTGAGGCGTTTGGAGATGACAGTGCAGCACCATTTTCAGCTTCCTCCACCCCTAAAGTTCTCTCTAACCCTTTTCCCGTTTCAGTAGCCACTGTTGCAGAATCAAACAATATGAAAGATTAAACCCTATGAAAATAATCCAAGAACTTTCAAAAACTCAAAACTTTCAGACGAGACAAGTTTAATTCTAGCCGGCTTATGAAAATTATGACCTATTAGTCCTTCCATGTAAAAGTAAAATATTATATAGTTAGCAACTGGTGCTGCAGAATAATCAGAAATTGATCTTAAAAAGAGTTGAAATCCAAGGGCATATCATGCAAAGATAAGTTAGCAACTGTGAATGAAATATCAAAACCAATCTGGGGAGTGAAACCAAAAAAAAAAAGGATGAAAAAAAGAAAGAAAACCCACAAAAAAAAAAAATAGTGAAAGATTTCAAAATTTGAGAATAAGACGCGGATTCAAAAAAAATAGCATTACAGTTTTGAGTGAGCCAAGGGAAACGAAGATTATTTGATGAAGTTTGACTTGGTGGAACAGGAGATAAAGGCAGAAGATCAAGCTGGATGGGTAGATCCGATGAAGACCCTTTTCTTTCACGATAGTTTATTTTTTCTTGCTTGCTGATTTCATCTTCACCTTTCATTCCTAAAGCCATGCAAAACCCTAGATCTTCTTCACCAGCAATTTTCTGAGACTTGACGAGAAAAGTGAATCCCTTTGGTGTGTCACCCAAACTCAGACCCAACTCCATGAGAGACTTTAGTTTCACTGTGAAGGAGAAAAAAAAAAGAAAGGAAAGGATGGTTGGATTGAAAAGAATTGATCCTTGATTGAAGGGGCTCAAGAAATTTAAAAGAACAAGGGTTGTATAGTATCCAATCTCGAGTTCTGTAGCATCTGCTAAGCAACTAGACAGGTTAATTTCATAGCCTAACCTAGCTTTGTCAAAGTAAAAGATTGTCCAAAAAATCCAAGATTTTGCAAAACGCACGTGAATTCATATACAAATATATACATATGCATGCTGAGTCCGCGCGCGTGGGTGTGTGTGTGTGGACGTGGGTGGGGGTAGGAGAGAGAGAGAGTTGATTTTTTTATTTTTATTTTAATAGTAATACTTTTAAATTAATGTAGTACTTGAGGGCTACGAATGATGAAAGTTGGTATACTATAATGTTTAGTATTTAAGACTCCGAATAAAAATAGGCCAAAGTTGTTTCTATATTTTAGGTTTGGCAAATCTATGCTTCAATTAAATGATGCTTCATCCATTCCATTTCATAAAGATAAATTTGTTTACACTTCTTTATAAATTTAAAAATATAATTAATATATTTAAAAAATAATAATTATTATTTTTTACATTTTTTCTAGTTCATTCCTACATTAAATAATTGTTTAAATATGAATAGTTCGTATTTGCTTTCTTTTTTATTCTGTCCTAAATAATATGTCATTTTTCGTGTGGTTAATTATTTTATTTTATAGTATGTCATTATTTAATTTGTCTTATTGTCAATAAATATGAACTATTTATATTTAAATAATTATTTAATATATGGGTATATTAGAAAAATGTAAAAAAAAAAAAGTTATACTTTCTACTATATTAATTACATCTTAATTTGTTTGAAAATGTAAATAAACCTATTTTTATGTGATGAAGAGAACATTTAGAAAAGTTTAAAATTAAACATGAAATTGGGTGCAAGAGAAAATTTCCTGTATATGTTGGTAATGAGGTAGACGGTAAAATTTATCTATCATATTCATATTGAATCTTGGACTCGACAAGTGGTTAATGTGAATACAATCATCTTTGCACTTAAGGGCCTGTTTGAGATTTTAGATATACATCTTAGAATTCGAATGTTTATTTGAGAACTTAATTGGAGCATTTGGTCATTTGAACTTTTTGCACCTTGATGCTTACAAGATCATTATTATTTTCATCTGTATGTAATATAGGAGTTTATCCTTATCGTTTAGTACAAAAAATAAAATCGTTAAATTTTTTGGACAGTATAAAATTTACAATCATAACGAGAACCCATTTTTCTCCTCCTGGTACAACAAGACATCACTTGTTACCCTATGCAGTTTAAATTAATTGTTGAGAATGAAAAAAGGGAACTCCACCGCAGGAATATGGAGATAGATGCCTTTAATAAGATTTGATTGCATAATTGGAAATATGATGCCCCGACTAGACTTATACAGGACCAACACATCATGAACTATGATGAGATAATTAATAATTAGATGAGAAAATCATTATTTCTTGTAAGCAGTAGATTTTACAAACTAAGATTTGAAGGGAGAGAGTGCTAAACAATAATTTAGTAAAATTATTTCATACAATGATAAAGTATAGAATATGATCTCTCTCTTGCTTATTACGTACTTAGATATGATTTACCTTTTAAATTATTTTTTATTTTTAAGAGCTTGTGTTTCTTTTCTTTTATCGTGTTCACTAGCACTCTTGTCAAGAGTAGATGAAAAAAAAATGAATATTCGACGAGCTTGAATTATGCTCGATATAAATCCTTTCGACAACTTACTTTTGACTCAAATAGTCACGTGGTTTTCGACTTGTGGTTGTCGATCAATAAATAACAATAAAAATTTATATCAAGTGGAGGGTAGATATTTAGAACACTAAATTTTCGGCAACTAGGAATAAACTTGCCCTTTTCTTGGGTCAAAGGAAGACAATATAATATTTGTAAATGGGCATCAAACTCGAAGAAATTAATTAATTGACATGAAATGGCACTGATCAGACGGCTGCTGGCTGCTTCTGCCCACCAGATTATGCTGACTGGCCAAAATTTTGGTCTAAACAAAAGGCACACTCTTTTGGAACAAAAGATTACATGATTAAATAAAAAAAGAAAATAAAAGGCACTTGAAAGTTTGGTCGGATTAACATTAATTAGACCATAATTTGTTCCAACCACATTTTTTAATTAAGCAGACAAGCTGACAACATTTTAGTATTTCAAGAAAAGTTTTTTGAGGATAATGAGTGTGATTGTTCATTTTTTAATTTCTAGACGTATTAAACTAATTAATTATACCGTTTCTTAAAAATATAATTATTCTACATGGTATCCAATGATTCTTCAAGTAAAACATGTTCTTAGGTTTAGGTGAAACCCCAAAGTCTTAACATCTTAAATTTGTTATTGCTATTAATGATGGCTTTTGTGGTTGTGAAATAATTAATTGCTTCAATGGTTGCCATAAAATGAATAAAAATATAAATGCTATCAACTTCAAATTATTAGGGATAAATACCGACTTATTTTTATTTTGTCAAAAAAAATATGTTCATAATTTGAATAAGTATTTGACAAAATCTATAATTGTTGAAATTTTTATACAAACTAGTTCAACACATTTTCAAGAAAAAATATTGAATTCAAATTTATATGTGAAAATACTTGTTAGAAAAAACTTTAAATAACATGTAATAATTTTTTTCTAAATTTATGACAGGAGAAATGACAATAGCAAGTCTAGAAAAGATATGTAGTAAACGAAACTTCCGTGTATTTGATTGCATTTAAAAAAATATTCTCTAGAGAGAACTCGGCCTATATAGATATAATGATTGACATAATATGACATGACAATTTCTACTGAACTATTTAAAATATAGTCAATTTTTTTCCCTACATGAAAATATGTCACTTTATCTGACAAACTAACATTATTCCCACAGAACAATTTGTCTACTTATGGGCCTTATACATTTATTTGCATATTTATTCGTATTAAAATACATAAATTGGTGAGTGGTTGGTCCCACACGCATGGGGTGGCTATTAAATAGAGTCCCAATTAAAGTACTCATCTAGAGGAGGTGACTGGGTCAGATATGTCATGCTTTTGGGGTCATTGCAATTATTGACCTCATGCAGGCTTTAATGATAAGTATGATAAGCTAGAGAGAGAAAGGCATACATACTTAAATACATACATACGTACGTACGTACATACAGAGAGAGAGGGGTGGGTATGGGGGGTGTAAGAATGAAGATGGACATTGAAAATTCCAGCCAGCCAACCAACCAACCAACCACCCATTTCTCATACTCTAATCACCATTTTGACAATGATAAGGTTTGAAGAAGAGTGGTAATAATTTTGGTCAAGCCATCAATTGCTTGACTTGTTTAATTGAATAATAATTATATTTCCCTTTTTTCCTTATATTAAGGGAGGGAGAATTTGTTTTTCACACTACTATAAGTTTTTTCGAACAAAACTTCTAGTAAGAATCAACACCAAAAGTTTGAAAATAGTAATACTAAAGAACAACAGCTAAAGAAAAAAAAAAAGTGCATGAAAATTGGGAACAATGAATGTAGTTTAAACTCTACCCTTAGTGTATGGGGTGGGGGGGGTAATGGAGCTAGGGAGGGAATAAAGATGGGGTAGGAATTAATTATTAATATGACACAATTCCCTTACATTGAGGGGGGATTTTATACATAGCCTTTTTATTTAAATTCTCTCTCTTCAAATTAATGAAATCTACCTAACTATGGTAAAAACTAGTTGATTATTGCATTTTTTTTTCTTGGTACAAAACTAGTAGCTAACTAGCTATTAAAATAGTCACATTTTGAGCCATAATTATTTGGAGTTACAATCTCAATGAAATATCTTCTTCACACTAATATTTTTCATGGATTCTTGGCCCTGAAAGGAGGCGAAATATAGGGGATGGTCTCTTCTGTTTGTTTAATAAATTGCACGCAGCCTATTTATTTACTAGATGGTTAGCATGGTGGACAAATTTATTTAAGGGTAATTTTACTCTGAGGATTTAAAAGATAACAAGCCATTAAGATTTTCAAGTTTTAATTGAGGTTTAGCGTGGGAGCTCACTATCATCGTATAAGATTTTCGAGTTCATTATCCTAATTTATTTGAAACAAAAAGTAACTGGAGTAATCGTGCTAAATACATAAAATAGTTAACTAAGAAGACATTTGATTACCTACGTAGTGACTTTTAGGATATAGATATTACAAGTTATAAAATAGTTAACCAAGAAGAGGTTTGATCACTTATGTAATGAATTTTAAGCTATAGGCGTTACGAGTTGTAAATTGGACTAAGTAATATGGCGAAGAGACTATACAGTAACCGTTTGATTTTGCTAAAAATCAACTTTTTTAGAAAAAGTTGAAAATTTCAACGGATCAAATCTCAATTTATACTATACATTCTATGAAATCTACAATTTTTATTAATTTTTCAATTACATCACATTAACTTGGATCAAAATAGGCTATATTTTTTTAGTGAAAAACTATGTCAAATGGACCCCATACTTAATTAATAATTATATACCAACAACAAAAATGTAATAATAATTATAAGGTGAATGCCATGATGTCTTGTCCCTTTTTCTCAAATGCTTCCATCTATATATAGTTATTAATGTCCCTCTCTTTCTTAGTAAATGAAAATAATAATAGTAATTGATATTCGTTATTACGATAAAGTTATAAATAAATAACTTCTTTAAATCAGTGAACTTTTTTGCAAATTAAATACTTTTTTGAGTAATAAGCATTGACACCTTTGAACCCGGAGTAGAGAGAAGTCTTATAAATGGGCAAAATGACATGTTTTAATTTTTAATATACTGACACCTATCAGATTAAAAATTGACTTGTAATTTTATTAAAAAGCTATTAAAAAAAAAAAAAGATGACGATTTAAGACATTAAGAACGATCAAAAGCAGTAAATCCTTGCAGACTCAAAAACAGTGCGAGATTTATATCTTACAAGTAAAACATGCGATCCTCCTTTAACTTTAGGGTATTTATGTACGGAATTAATTAACAACTTGTAAAAAAAAAAGATGACGACTTAAGACATTTAGAATGATCAAAAGCAGTAAATCCTTGTAGACTCAAAAATAGAGAATAAAGGAAAAAACGATTAGGTGATCTATCAATTCTATTTCGATACATAAATAACAATGAAATGAATTTCATAATATATTAAAATATTTAAAAAGGATTACTTGTGATGGGTAAAATGAGGTCTAGAGAAGACAGCTTCTCATGAAAACACCATCAATTTCAATAATTGTTTGTCCCTAATTATGATTAGTCATTTGTCATGCTTTTCTTTCCATAATTTAAATAATTATTACTACCATTATTGTGATTGTCATCATATGCATGTTCTTGTGTCCTATTTGAATTGGCATCGCAATAGAAGGCTTGAAATTAATATATGAATAACAAGAACTCGATCTATATGGTTTGATCGAAAAGTAGATCCAACTTTTCAAATTTGAGACCAACAGTTTAAGATGTGATATGTTGTTTAGCTTTTGAAATATATATATATATATATATATATTTTTTTTTTTTTATTTTTATTAAGCTTTTGAAATATATATATATATATATATATATTTTTTTTTTTTTAACTGTATTCTATAAATTAACCAATTTCAACAAATTCAATAAGTAAATTCTTGAACTCGACCTTGTCATGGATGAAACGTCCAAATTAGTACAAACTGATCGAATATTACTCAAATTTAGAATGTTTCGCTTCTAATGCAAGATTTACATCCACTAATTAACCAATGTAAAATTTTAACAAATAATTACAATAGGTTTAGAACTTACATCTCTCTCTCTCTCTTCATGAAAGATGCAGTATTGTGTTCGTATAGTCTATATATGTAGAGAATTAGCTTCTTCCTTGTATAGTCTCTTTCCAAGATGAGGTTGGGATTAACTTTCTTTATATACGGCAATTCCGCCCTCACGATCAGATGCATGCCTTGCACTTTTATGAAACTGGGATGCTGGCAAAGAAAGGGACAAAATCCCAGTCGTATAATCATACTATTTTCTAGATTAGTGTGTGCTTCCATACAATGATCCTCCTATGTGTCCAAGGAATTAATAAAAGAAAAACTGTTCGATGCATAAAAAAAGTTACTCATTTTGTGTAAAACTATTATCTTTTAACGAGGCCCGGTAAATGGAGCAATGGATTCATGGAAGGGCCCTTACGCTAGCTAGCACAAAACTATGATAAAACCAACTTTGTATCACCAATCTTTTGTTTCTTGATTCAAGGTAATTCTATTATTAATTTTAATTGGTAATGATTAGGCTTTTGACTAAAGGTAACTTGGATTCTAAGTCATCTTTTTCCCTGCTTGTCAGGCCAAAACATGCATACCCATAATTGCCATCATTCTTGCAATCTCCATTGTTTAAATTGCCCTAAACAGTATTAAAAAACTAAAAATAAGTTAAAATCTAGTTCATTATGTTGCCTAGTACCATCCACTACTACTTACCTAACATTTGCTTCATGTCATGCACAAAATCGATTTAGATCCAAGTCCATGGGCTCATCCCTCAAGTGTCCCTAGCAGAACTTGAAAGAGTTCACCTTCACAACAATCTTTACTATTTGGAGGAGGTTTGCAGAGCAGCAGAGGCAACGTTCATAACATTCCATTAAGTGAAGGTTTGTCAACAGGGATTACGATAGGCAATGCCCATCTCTAACAAAGGCGTATAAAAGAGTCAAAGAGGAAAAGAACGACCAATAAATTGCTTTGCAAAATGAAGTTGACGAAATATCATGCCTGGAAACTAACAAAGAATAGATTTACATGCAAAACATAAAGGGAGTTGAAAAAACAGACATTTTCTGATGCTGAACCTAAATCAAGTGATTCAAGTTTCCATGTATAATCCGGCAAGCATCAATTATGGGAGATTGGTAACGAAATTTCTGGTAAGACATTTAGTTTGGGGCGGAGGCAAATAAAGAAAAACGTCAAACAGATCAAAGACAAATGCAAATCTAGAAAGAGCACCTCTTGCATAAAACAGCAATACAAAGTTAGTTTAGTGTCACTCACAATGGGCATACACAGATTAAATAAGCAATGTATAACGATGACTATCATTATATAACAAAGACCTCCGAAGGATATTGTCCATCCTCGTGTTAGTTCAATATTCTCATGAATCTAAACCAGTTAGTGAAGCTTACGTACAGGCAATAAAAACTAGTGCGAAAAAATCACATTCAACTTTTCAGATGATTAGATTAAATAAATTCAGCCTTAACAGCACCGATGCATGTAATTCACATTGAAGCGTTTTAGTCGAGCTATTTATTTCAAACAAAATAATTCCAAATATACCAAACATCCCATCAGCAGATTCAATACTCATGCCATAACCTGAAATTTTCTCGTATTCTACATTTAAAGCCTTAACATCGAACTAACAATATCAAACACGATTAAGAGACAAAAAATTGCCAGTGCCCTTAATGAGCCATGCTCATGACCGAATGTAAACTTGAGCGAACTCAACTTCCATGAGATGAATCAAGTATTACCAAATAAAGATAAATTGTATTTGGTGGAGTGGGTGAATGTACTCGGGAAGGAAATGATCTTCACATGGAAATGAAAAATATTGCAGAATCAAAAGAGGCTCTTGTTTACATTTAACAAAAATGTTGCTTAATTTAGCAGCAAATCAAGTTAAGAGAATTTTGGAATAGAATCAGCACAACTATTAGCTCATCCAGCTTTAAATATCACGCCTAGGAAGCTGTAGCAGGCACATATATGCAAGCAGGATAACATATTTTGTGCAAGAAAAGAATCACTTGATAAGTTTAATGAAGGTTAGAAGTTAGAACACTCAAAACCCAGATAAATTTGGAGTGACAAAAGCAATTTAACATATTCTTCTGCAGAAGCCAATTACATGCTTATCTTGTGTGGAGTAATTCTGTGGTGTGTCAAGCATACAACTCACAGTACAAAAGAAGGGAGACTTTTGTGAACGGAGCAAGAACATATAATATTTGCATACCACCTTGTCTTGATAACAAATTTTGGTTAGAAAAAGAAATTAATGTTATCAACGGCATCAAATGAATAATTAAGTTGTCGATATCAATGGATTTATATAGTATTGAACGAAGCAGGAAGGGACAAGGTCAAGCAATTAATGGGACTTGTGAATTATTAGGAAATAATCGAGTTAGAAATGTAGATATGACTGCTACAGATAGTTTGATGAGAGGAATGGAAGTGACTGACACAGGAACTCCTCTAAATGTTCCAGTCGATGGAGTGGACGAATTTTCAGTGTTGCTTGGAGAGCCTCTTGATAATTTAGGTCATGTAGATACTCATACATCATCTCCTATTCATAGATCTGCGCAGGAATTACGCTAATTGACATAACATTTAAAGTTTTGATTTGAGAACACCTCCTCTGCTGATTTTATTCAACTAACCTGAATGACAGACCACGACCAATTCTTATAAACAGAATTCAAGGTTCAAGAAAATTCTGTAAACAGTAATACTTGGAAAACATAAATGCATGCAGCCATACTGTTCCGCTATGTGAAAACAGCCACATACACGTGTACACATGAAAACACATGTTCAAAATAAGCTTAACCAAAGGCAAGTAGCATAGTTACTATTCATTTATTCAATATTGCAGTGCTTCCACGCCAACTTCATTACATATATCACATGATGTTTCAAGGATCATCGAGGGTATTGGACGCATGTACAGATGTAGTTAAATTTTGCATGGTTATTTACAAATGCAACTAAAATAGTGGTCTTGGTTGTTTCATTATATATTTGAAATTTCACATAAAATTGAAACCAAATACCATAAAGGAAAACAAGATTTTAAACTATAAACTCTAAGCAGCAAAATTTCAAAGATTCTGTTATACCTCACGGAAATTTCCAGCTATAGGAACCGTGCATTTTCTGCTGGAACAAATGACGAATACAAGGTATTTGATCCATATGGTGCTCAGAAATATTAATATTTGAATATAATATGAAATCTGACAGTAAATACGAAGATATGAATCAGTTTAGTCTCCTCCTCCTAGGTGCGCGTGAGTCTCCACTATCTATATCCGAAATTCTTGAAGCATCATTTCTCCTTCTGGAAGATGAAGTAGAAAGGGACACTCTGGAGTCAATTTCAATGGCATTATCTACTGTCTGACTCTCAGAGTGTATAGCAGCAGCAATGCTTGACATAGAATCCCTATCATCAACTGGTGGGGGCAGTTCCTGATTTCTTTCTACAGAATTGTTACGGAAATAGGATTCAACTGCTCTTTCAGTAGCTAGTCTTTCAGGCGAGCTCAATGCAAATGTAAGGTTAGACAATGACGCGGCTCGATGTGAATTTGACCTACGAAGTAAACGCGACGAACGTCGACTGTTTTCCCTTGCCTCATAGTTCCTCGGACTGCTTTCTGTCAAGTCAATCACATCATCGGATGGCATTTGCAGACTATGTTCTCTACGCATTCCTCTAGAAGTCAGAATTCTGTTGAGCAAGGAGTTACTTCTCTCAGGTGATTCATGAGGACCATCAGAGTTTCGAGACTGAACCTGGACCAACTCTCGACTCAAATCAAACGTATTACTAAGACGACGGAACATTTCCTCCATTGGAATAGTAAATGCAGCCCTTTGAATAGTCTGCCTCCAGCTCTCAACCCGCCGTGCTTGGGGCCTAAGAGGAATCTCCAGACTAGAATCCTGATCTGGCTCCCCTGTATTATTACCCCGACCATAAATTGGGGTCACATTTTTTGTCGTTACCTCTCCTTTACAAACAGGACATTCCTTTGCATCAGAGTGAACATGTAACCACCTGTAAAGACAAGGCCAGCAAAACAAGTGACCGCAGCAAGTCAACACAGGGTCCTTCGCCAAGTCCAAGCATATATTGCAATCGAAAAAGCTACCTTCGTCAGCATTATTCTTTTGGCCATCTTCCTTCTTTTTACGAGCCTCGTCTTCCAAATAACCATTGCCATTCTCACATGTTTTGGCTACCTCAACAGGCCTTTCCACAGCAGTAATGCTACCCTCACCAGTCTGTAATTCATCCCCACCAATCAATTCTAACGCAAGGTTTCTAGTTTCAGGAGGAATTGGAACTTGTCTCCATAATGAACGCCACCGATGACCCCTCTGCCTAACAGCTTCCGTGAACCTATGAACAGGACCATCTAACCAATCCTCCAAGTTCATAGCCATGTTAGAATAAGATCCCGAGCCAGTGTCACCATTATCACCTGAAGTATCAACAGGTCCCAAATTGAGATCAAGATTCATTGCGGGGTTTTCATCTGCCATTGGAAATTCACGAAGTCTTCAAAATCAAACCCGGCAATTTCTTTTCAGCTCAACCAAAAATTGACAGGCCCCGACTATCCAATTCATGCGCAACAAAAGAAAGCTCCTATGCCTCCATAACCAAATGCGTTAAAACCCGAATTTTACCTTTGCAGAAAGTGAAAACTCGTGTATGATGCAGAATTGAATCAAAACCCTAATTTTAATCAGTCAGGAAATCCAAAACCCAAACTTCCCTCTGGTAAAATGAATTCAAAATTAGCTTAATCTGGCCAGAAAAATCAAAACCCTTGATAACTTTCACACTTGAGTGAATAAAAATCCAAAATTCATCTGGAAAAACAAATTCACACCACAAATCATTCTGGTCACTGAAGAGGGAAAAAAGGAAAAGAAAAAATGAAAATAGCCCCTTCAGGTGAATAATCAAACTATATCAAAACCCTCAACTTTAACTCTGAGAAGGTAAAAAATAGTGGATGAGGTTACTCAGATCGTAATAAAAACTCATTACAATAATCTATACACAAAATCATAACCAACAACTCTCCACAACCAGAACAAAACCCAACTAGGGTTCCTCTTGTAATTAGCCAAAAGCAAAAAAGACTCAAACTTTACACCATGTTTACAACAGATAAATTCAGAGAGACACACAGAGAATGAGAGAGATAGAGAGAGAGACCTTGAGAAAAAAGACTGATCTTTTAAGAATTGAACGGAAAATTGAGGCTCACAGCTGTGAATATGAGTGCGTGAATTCTTTTCATCGTTTCTTTTCACTGAAAACCGAAAAGGGGTCTGGGATTCTTTGGGGTTTGTGAAATGAGAAATTGTGTGTGTGTGAGAGAGAGCGAGTCTGCAAGTAATTTTGACGCAGCTGGATCATGAAGTGCCACGTCAGCGAAAAATTTAGATGCGGACCTACCTAATTTTGAATGAATAGATTTGTATGCAGTTGCTAGTTCAAGATGAATTTGATAGTATGATTCTGAGTTTGGTAAGTAGATTTGAGCCCTTGTCTGGACAACCATACCTTACTATCACTTATTACGTACCATAAGATCAATAAGAAATTGAATATGTGCACAATATAATAGAAACTTGAATTTGACAAAACGTGTATTGAATTATTTACAAATTAATGGAGCTAAAGTTATAGCACCCTCTCCAAAAATAATTTTCATATTTATCATACAACCTTTTTGTTCACGCTTTTTTCAATATATTGGAGCTCCTCTTGTTGTCAAAGGATTTTGCATGACGATGCCTGTTTTTGTTCACCATAATCGATGACTAGTCCAAGACAACAATCGATGCTCTCAATGTTAAGAGAGCTACAAATCATTGAGATTCTTATTATAGGTCTCTCATTTAGTGGTATAAAGTTAGATGACAATTTTAAGTAACTGTAGTAAAACCAACCTGATATAGTTATCAGTAGGCTGTAGGGAGCCACAATTTTTTTTCTTTTTAAGCCCTCAAAAGTCAGGACTCGTAAAAATCCAAGACCAATATGAATTCTTTCACATGGTAACATCATTGCCGTGGTTGATTTTGCCCTTTCTTATAGCCACATAGCAAATCAATTAGAGACAACCACATGCGGGCTGGACTTGGGTGCATCGTACACCCTCCGGCCCTCATTGTCAGTCTGGCAAATTGCACCAATGTGTCGATCAAAGTTATTTCAAAAAACCCTACTCATAGGAACTTCAAAAATTTTAAATAATTTTATTATTGATTAACACACGACTAGTATATCGTTATTTCTTCCTTGCACATGTTCATTACTGAATTAGGGTTCTATCCTAGAAGATACTAAAGCTCATAATTTCATAATGTAACTTATATATTAATTGGACTAATTTTTATTATTGTAGGTGTTAATTTTACACTATAAAAGGGAGATGAAATTTTATAGTTTGATACAATTGGAGATACAACTTTAATGCATAAAATACTCCTTCTATTTTTTATATTATATTTCTATAGTTTTGACAACTCGATAAAGATTTGTTCTTTATCTTCCTTTGGTTGTGCTCACAGAAGAATAATCGACTATGAGTCATATGAGTTTTATCTCAGAATCGTTTAGTGTCGAAAGAACATGCATGAAGGGAGGCAACAAAACTTTAGCACATCGTCACTAATGCTTACTTTCTAATTTTCTCATGTTCTTATGTTTATATTAATATTTTCTCAAACTTTTTGCCCCACCGAAATACCACGTTATAACAGTTAACAGTTCCCCAAGCAATAATCTATCCGTCTAAAGAATTGTATTCTTGTTAACTGTAAAATAATATGCCATTAGTTCTTCATTGCACATGTAATAGAAAAGAACTTGAAAGGCTGGCAGCAACCACTTGTATTATGATAAAAGAGAAATGGTAATAGTTGACTTGGATACATGCCTATCTACAAAGTCAAAGTACATGGAGGCTGATCTTAATTTCTAAGAAGTTTTCTGAAGTCAATGCCCAATTTTTCTGCATTAATTCAAGAAGAATATACAAAAGACGACTCATTCTTTGTTTCTCACTCCAAAAGGTCTAGGTCAATACATCAATCAAGTTTTCTTTATTACCACCAAACATCAGCGTGTATCTTAAATCTTGATTTTGAAGAAGCATATCGTCTAAAAATTTTAAGTTGTCGGATAGAATTTAGAGAAAAATTATTTGCTCAAACCGTCTTTAACACGACTTCTATGATACGTGCATAGTTTTCATAAAGAGATGATTGCGAGATATGAACTCATGTCTTCCGCTTTTTTTGAAGCCTTATCTAAAAGTTTAAGTTGTTAGGGACGAGACATTTAAATTGTCTTCCACAGATTCCACTTGCCCATGAAAGACAAGGAACATGATTGTTTTAAGCCCACAATATTGAGATCTAGAATCAGTCCACTGCTGCCTTGGTTGTGTACATACCTGTCTGTATATATAAGGTTAATGCAGATAGGTGGAAGAGTGGGGAGAAGGGGAAAAAATGGAATACAAACATTTCAGCCATGAGCATACTTTGAATCTCTACAGGGTTCAGGCAAGGCAACAATTTCGATGCCATGGATGTCAAATGATGTGCAATGATTCGATATATGCTTGTTGGAGTTGCAACTTCTTTCTCCACGAGCACTGTGGGAATGCAAATCGCTACGTTAAACATCCGTCCCACCGGTTGCACCCTCTTGTCCTCGTCCCGAGCCCAACCTACTGCAGTGGCTCATTTTTGTGCAATGGATGTGGTGCACCCGGAAATGCCTTCTCCTATTGTTGTCCTCTATGTGAAGTCGATCTTCATGTACATTGTGCGTATTTACCACCAAATGTAAACCACAAAGCGCATCAGCACGAGCTTATAATTAATTTTACCACGGGAGAGCAAGCAGAAAATCTTGATCAGTATTGCAAAATATGCACAAAACAGTTGAATTCTAAAAATTGGTCCTATATTTGTTCTAGAGGGGAGTGTGATTTCAGGGTGCATACCTATTGTGCCACTTCTGAGGTGAAACCAGGACTTTATCAGGATGATGAACCGGATACTCAAATCCCAACACAAAATCCAGCAGCGTCTAATCCAAATACCCCCACGGGGGCATGTGGGAATCAGCCACAGAAGACAGGGTTGACTCCGGAAGAGGCTCTTGCTGAAGTGATGCAGATGCAGCTACAGATGCAAATGCAAATGGCTCAGGAATTTGCACAGATGATGGCTTCATTCAATCTTAGTCATTTGGCACCTTGACATGGTCAAACATTCCATGTTCTGATCCCTGTAATTTTATGTTTCTCCTTATAGAAGAATTAGAGAGACAATTTAGATTTTGGGTAAACTGTTTTGGCTGCTCGGTTACGCAGCCTTCAGCTGAAAGATGATTTTATTTCAACTCGAAAGTATTTATATTTCATTTTGATGTAAAATCTACTAATCTCATGTAGATCGCTAAAGTATTGAAAACCAGATAAGTTTTACAATGATAAAATATGCAATTCCATATAACATATCGAGGTGATTTATTCAAGCAGTCTTGAACATTAATGTCACGAATACATACAACATATCTGATCATCTGAACTAGACATGTAACGAAGGAAAACAATTAAGATCTTGTGTTTATCCTACATAGTATCATTTGTATAGTATTATTATCCACTACTACACGATGCATAAGTATACAAAACAACTGACACTTCCTTAATCCTGTCAAATATATCCTGAATAAACATTTTTAAGCTTTCATATATTTCTGTTTCCCAATAGCATTCGATGCTTGCATACACTGAGAGACTGGCTTAATAGCAAAATTCCTGTATTGAAATAATAAATGATAGATAATTCAGAACTTAGGCAGACGAAAGATTCTATTTAGAATTATAAAAATGGCCACAAAAAGCCGGAATGTACCAATTTTTTCTTTATAATATTACACCAAAAAAATCACAAAATCTGAAACATTTAATTTATCTGGAAGTATATGTATGTTCCTTTCTACTTTAACATTCTTTAGATTCGAGACACCAGACAATAGACTACACTTCCTCACGACATGATAACAAAATGAAGCTTAGGCATGATCAGTTTCAACAGTCAGATCCTTCACTCCAAGATCGTGGTACAAACCGTGGACGTATTGGAGTATAGGGTGATCATCCATTCCCTTCTTCACCTGCACACGTTATCCAAAAGAGTGCATGGAAATATTAGACAATACTTTTCCGTCATTGGTATCGCCGGAGGTCATTTACACAAATAGATCAATCATGTACCTGTAATGAAATTGATCCAATGATGTGACCTGGCACCAACTCCCAGAAACGAGCTTGAGAAACTTCTGAAATGTCTTCACGGGAATTAACCTATGCATAAGATAAGAACGCTTTTAACTCGCTATGTGGAATCACACAACATCTAGTATTTGCTGACCAACTTAAAACAACTCCACAACACCTTACATGACAATCCCAACTGTTTCACAGGTAAAAGCAACTATTATTGAAAGTGGATCTTTGCAGGAGGTATTTTTCTCAACCCTGACCCATTTTGTCTATTTTTCTTTTCTCCGACAGAGCAATATTTTTGCTAAATCACAAGTTATCCTAAGTATTGTTAATTACTTGTATCGAATATTAGTTTGATCCACATGTAAATTTTGTTAATTACTTCATCTGTTGACGAAAAGCAAGAACCTGACCTGTCTCCAACATTTGCTCAAGGCTGAAGAAGAAATGCTGGGTGGTGCCATCTGGAGCAAGACGCAACCAGTGGTTTTAAAGAGCGGCATGACAAGCATAAAAACTGTGACTGAAACTAGACCCAAACACAAGACTTCGGCATTGTTAACCCTACAGTAAAGAAAGTTGATATGACTGTCACAATTTCATTGGGCATAAACTTTATCTAGAATTATATCTTCAATGAGTGGTATCAAATTACCCAAGGCTCAGCAACCAGGATGCTAGGATCAAACCTGCACTGCGAAACAAATGATATACGACACTTAAGATTTAGGAACACAAATATAATATCTTTATTATAGGACAAAATTCAAAATGCACAAGTAGTCACTGAACTTATAACGAATTGTAAATTGAGTCACTAAAACTTTTTTTGTGATTTCAAATTTCAATCAAGTAACCCAACTTCCAAATAGGCTGCTACATCAATGTGCCATTAGGGGTTACTAACAGGAATGGAAAGAGTGACTAATGTTGAAACATATAAGATCGGTGACTAGTTTGATACCAGTAAAAAAACGTGACCTTGAAATTTCGCTATAAGTCCTGCCAAAGAATTATACCCGCTTATATATATACTCCACAGGACATACATTCAGTCATAAATGATGCATCTCATACCTGCGAATGGAATCAGCAAGAACATGTAGGCAAACTGAGTGGTAGTTCATATCTTCAGCTTTCCTGTAAACTGCACGAAAAAAAAAAAAAAAACAGTTTCTTAATCTCCTGAAAAAATAAGGACACAAAAAAGTAGAGGAACAGAAATACTCAAACAGAGAGAAGCTGCCTACAAATTAAGACGTCAAAGTCCAGAACCAGTGATGAATTTCATCAAGACAAACGTTATCAACAAACAAGAAAGAACATCTAAGTCGGTTCCATTTCAAAATTGTCAAACCTATTGAGATCCATCCAACAACAAGCTTTTACCTCACTTGATATCCAAAGTCCATGTTATTAAATTATGAGTAGAAAAACATGAAAAGAAAAGTATACTCAGGTCAAATCTCATGTGGAGCAATTAGTGAGATGAAGAAAGGCAAAACCTATAAGCATAACCAAGATGCAGGTGCGATGGTTAGGACTGTATTATATGAAGCAGGACCATGCCTGTAAGTGTGTGAGAGGGAATGTATTGCTCAAAAGAAATCATCATATTTACATCAAATTTGTTATTACGCGCAACAAAGTATAATGTGGGAATGGGGTTAACCAGACTTAATACATAAGCAACAGCCATTCCAGCTCCCACCATTCTTGACTCATTTATACCACTACATTTAAGTCTACTAATTAAAGAACAAAAAGAAATCACAAAAGTAGGAAATAGTCACTTAAACAAGCACAAAGACACAGGTGATACAAACACTTCTGAGTTGGAGTCCCAGAGTACTGTATCTACCTTTTCTTTCTTTCTTATATTCACTTTGTGGTCATACATGTTTCCATTGGTAAAAATTGACGAGACAGCATATTGCCGAATACAGTTAATGGAGACGAACTGACTTATAAGATGAATATAGCATTCATTGTTGTTGTAGGTCAAGACAATGAAATGGACTTTCAAACCCAAGATTATAACACAAAAAGCATATCAATTATCAAAGGCTGTTGGCTTGACTCATGTAGGTGATCCAAGTTAAGGACTTCTTGCAGACCATGTCTAAATTAAATCGGTGATCCAATTGTGGCATTCTCTTAGAGATGGGTACCTAGATGAAAGTCAAGAGGATTCACAAACTGATGATTTATCAACTTAATGTGACGTAGAAAATCAAAGAAAAGAAGATTGGTACAAGTCCAAAAATAACCAAGAGACTTACCCAGATTAATTCGAGCATAGCTTCTGAAGAACCAAACACCAATGAGATTTACCATTAAATTCGTGATAGCTGAGATGATCAGGTAATGCCTAAAATTGGGTACAAAATAAGATCAATTAATCAATTATCGGATTAGATCTTTTTACAAACGTAAGAACAAAGTGTAGATAATTAAAATATGATACAGAAGAATTCCTGCTCCAGCTTCCTGCCTAATTAACGTATGTAGGCAGATGATCATTCTCATTTCTTTGTTTTGTAACAAACACGAAAAAACACTAGGTAAAACCTGGTCATACTTTTAAAACAGAAGAAAAATTGAAAATTATCCCAAATTTATCCGAGTAACCACTATTTTGAAGTCCTAGAATTTTCTGCATGTTTGAAACCCAATAAATTTGAACCCTGGAAAAACTGATCAAAGAAAAAAACAGAAAAAGGTCATCTTCTGTATTACCGAGTGTCCCAGGCAACGAAACATAGATTTTTGGTCCAAAGATAGTTTCTTCTTTCTTTTCATTTTGCAGCAAAGGAAAGAGTTGTTTTCTTTTTCTCTTTTTGCAAGAAGAATATGGGCTTTTGGCAGGAACATCAGAGAGAAGGAGAGAAATGAGCTGCGGATCTGGGATAAGGCTTTCTTTAGATGAATTATTTTCACCAACCATCAAACTCATAAGACCTTATTGTTTAATGCCTAATATGCACGGCTGTTGTTGCATAGTTCCATGGATTTTCCTTCCTTCTCTTTTAACGCATTTCGCTTAAAGGGTTGAAGGGTTATAGTGCATCAAGGTGTTGGCAAGGGCCAACTTGATCCTCTTCCCTAGGGATCTCAGATGATTCTCATTGAATGATAAGTTGCATAAGACACCACATGGGCATTTGATTTGAGAATGTGCCATACAGCAAAAATTGGTAAAAGAACCACATACCATGAGAATACCAACTTACTTGTGCTCAGACTCATCTTGTATGAATGCATGAAGTGCTTCCACAGCTATGGAGAATGACATGAACAAAAGAAACAGCTGTCTACACAAGTAGCACACGCAAAATATTGCTGTGTTAGCCGAAATTGCATTTGAGAGAAAGAAAGGGTTGGGAGCAAGACAGAGGGAGAATATAAAATTCAGAACATCATATATCTAATGTATAACACAAATATAAAACCATCGAGAAGGAGAAAATAGATTCTGAACTTTTTCTAACAAGAAATTTCGTTATTGCTTTTATGAGGGCCCCTCCCATCACCAGGGGGGAATAAAAGGATTTAGTAATCAATAACTGGGCATAAATGTCAAGTACTTACAGCATTGGTAAATGCAGACAAAACCTCCAGCCTTTTGTACCTGGTGGAGAATACAGAAATTGAGCATGTGTCATCACCATATTATTCAGCTTTAAATAATTATTAATTCAATTTTTACACTCATAATTGAAGGAAAGCAACTGAACATCTCCTGAATATATAGTTACAGGGAAATTGAAGTATTAACCATGACAAGTAAATATGCTAATCAAGCATTTTATTATGAAAAGACACTACTAACCACAATAATCACGCCAATGGATTCATAGAGAAAGGCAGTGACTAGATGTTACAGGATCAATATTAATTTATTAGGAAGCTTAAACTATAAAAACGAATTCTATTGTCTAGTAAGTTATACATATTTTTCTAAGAATCTCACCCATATGTGTATATAGAATCAGGCTTTTGTCGAGAAGCAGCCATTGCAAATAACGAAAAAGTCAAGAGCCCACAGCCAAATGTCAAATGAAACGAATCAGACACCAGACCTGAAACCAAAGATTATTCGCTTGTAGAAGACAAAAAGAAAGTGAACAATAAAATGAAAGAATAAATCAACACAAATATGATCCCTATAAACTCATGGTGAAATTGCATGATTTGACAGACTAAATAGTAACACAGGTTTAAGCTTTTTGGAGAGAGACATGTAATTTTTTTTTCACTGAACCAGTCGTAGATTCGATAACATATAACCTTAAACAATTGATGAAATTGTTTCATGCCTACTAATACTAAAATCAAATAACCACTAAATGAACGTATTTATGTAAATTTACATACCCACTCGGCCAGTGAAGAGGCCAATGCACAACTCAACCGTAGAATACGCGACATTGAGTGAAATCAAGACAAAAAGTCGTCTCATTTGCTTGTTTCCCGACCTCAACCCTCCAAAAATTAACGAAATGAAGGAGAACTTTTCATCCAAATCCTTCGACAACAATTTATCCTCGGCAGAGTTGTGCAAAAAATAACCATTTGACGGATTTATCGATATTGGAGTATGAGGCTCAGCGGTGGGGGTCGACTGACGGAATGACGCTTGTCGGGAGTATGCGAATCGCCGATCAGCACTCTTTCCGAAATCATAATCACCGGCGAATGATCGCGGGGAATCGCATTCCAGCCTGTGATAATTAAAAGACGCCTTTTGCTTCTTTATGTAAGGAAATCTCGTTTGATCCTCCATTGAACTGATACAGAAACCGGATTTTTTTTTTTTAATCTGATAAAGAAATAGAAATTCAGGTCCTTCTAATTATAATTTCACGAACGAATGACGAATTCTTGAACTTCCAAATAAATCTTGACTGCGTGTGTGCGTGTAGATGGGGTTCAACAAAAAGTCAATAGAAATAATTATAACGTTTTTGTTGAAGTGTTCGTGTGATATAGATGAAATTTGAGAGATATTTCTAAACCCTAATTGCTCTCCATAGGCCAATAAAAATTTTGACTTTCCTAAAGTATTGTACTGAATTAATTTTGTTAAAAGTAGAGATGCGGGGATTCGAACCCCGTGCCTCTTGCATTGAGTTATGCATCAAATCGAAACAAAAATATAAACTGAGCTCCCCGTTCGACCCGCATTCTTTCAAAATACATTATTTCATAACTCATTTTTAACCATACATTCTTCAATAAAATAATATTTTTCATCACATTAATAACGTTTCCTTACTTTTTAATCACATATTTCACATCATATCACTATTTAAGATACATTCTTTTTTCAATAATATTCATCAAACAGAGTATCAAAATGAAACAAATTAATTATATGACCAACAAACAATAAACTCGTAAGTCAAGTGAAGCCCAATAAAATTTCCACACCTCCATTCCTCAGTGAACTGAAACTCAAAATATATATATTTTTTTCAAAAATATCCTCTGTATGATTCATAAAGAAAAAGCACTTTTTTTTTCCCTTTAATTTTACATATTCACAAGATTGGATATAAGCTGTATTTTTCTGGGTTTTCTATGAAATTTTTTTGACTTAATTTGGATTTGTTTTTCATTTTGGTTTTGAAATGAGAGAAAGAAATGATAGAATACTTTTTTCGACTCTGACTTATCCACTCCGATCGTTACTTTTCTTTCTCTAATCCGCGATCTCGTGGAGGTGCAGGTGCTTTTCCTAATAAGTTGCTCATTTTACTTGCAAACACCCATTCTGAAATATTCAATTTCTAGGTATGGTAATAGCCTGCAAAGACTCGATCAAATCAAGAAAGTAGTTTACTATTCTTCGGTGGCAGCAGGAGAAATACATCTAACAGCAAGAAACATAGTGTTAAACGCGTTAGACGTCCTCTCTGACCATTTCCTAGTGATTATCCCCTCTATATTCAAAGCCATCATGCAGCTTTTTGTGGGGGTTGTTTTCTCTGTGTTTCAATTTTGTGTTTTGAGTTTTGAATTCATTTTGTGCTTTGAGTTTTGAGTGTCAATTTTGAAATTTTTGAAAATGTGTTCTTTTTGGCATTTTGAAAAATTGTTTTGAAAACGCCTAAAATGCGTTTTGAAAATTTTGACTTGATTATAACTGAAAACATCCAAAACTTTTGGGTTTTCTTTATAAATTTTAACTTGTTTTCAAAACGCGTATTCGAAAATGGGAAAGAGAACGCGTTTTTACTATTTTGGAAAATCAAAAACAGAAAACGACGTGAAAATGGTAAAGAGAACATGCTCTAAAGTTTCTTTTGCTAGGACGGCAATTCATAGTTAGATGCAAGAATATAGCGTGAAGAACCATTATAAATTAGTGGCTCAGCAGCAGCAAGATTCATCACTACTTCATATCTCTTTCTAGTAAATGACAGCCCAGTATTCTTTTCTTACATTGCTTTTCGTTTGATTAATTCGTCCAAAATGGCTAGACAAGTTGCTTTATTTGTTATTGTAGCTCTCAGTTTCTGCTGCCTTGCCTTCGCATTTGAGCCTAAACCGTTGCAAGATTTCTGTGTTGTTGATCCTACTAGCTCAGGTATATATGTATATTGCAAGCATTCGTGCTTTTCGAGCTTTGTTTACTAAATATATGTTCCGCAGTGACAGCAATGTGAAAAGAGAAAAAAACGGTTCATGCAATATGTGAATGAGTTAGTCTCAGAGATCAATGGCATTTCTGTATAGCTAAACATATTGTGCAGTTATTCCCTGGATTTATCATTGACCTAATATTGAGAAGCAATATTTTTCTTATTGTTAAAAAGGTTGTTCATGTATCAGGTTGCACAATTACCAGGACTTAAAACACTCTTGGCATCTCAACGGCTCGTGTTGATTATGCGCCATGGGGAATTAATCCTCCTCACACTCACCCCCGAGCCACAGAAGTTTTTACACCCTAGAAGATTCTCTCCAAGTGGGCTTCGTCACTTCAAACCCGGAAAATTGCCACATTACTAAGGTTCTCCAAAAAGGCGATGTGTTTGTGTTCCCTATTGGTCACTACCAACATAACGTTGGATATGGACATGCAGCTGCCATTGCTGCATTGAGCAGTCAAAATCCAGGCGTGATTACCACTGCAAATACAGTAATCGGTTCGAAGCCAAATATTGGTAGTGATATCCGTGTCAAGGCATTTCAAGTGGATAAGAGTATTGTGGATCACCTCCAAACAAAATTTTAGGTGCAACAAAACAGTTTTTAATGGAAGATGAAATAGAGATATGGTGAATAAGCTTGGTCAGTTTTGGTTGTATTTTATAATCTATGCATTTCAATTTTTTGGTCAGCATTCTAATCCCAATTGGGAATTATCTTGGATTTGTTATTTGTTTGTATTTAATGTGTAATTTCGATTGAGCGAAAACAAGTAGTTTGATTCTTTCATGTATCACATCGAACCCTCCAATTTGAAGTTGTTAGGACCCACCAAGTCTCTGTGATATAGAAAAGTTGCAAGTTGATCAAGTTGAAGTCCAAACACAAACCTATAGTTGGCGAGGAGGTCGACATGGCTTGGTCCAACTTCAGGAAAGGTCCATAGATGTACCATCAAACCAAGCGAGGTCAAACTAGCACCAAAATACCAAGTTCGACAAAATAAGGAAAATTTTCAAATTGAGCCAAGTGCTTGAGTTCGATCAAAGTTTTTGTTCAATCGGCAAACTTGACTCTACTATAATTTTAAAGTGTTGGATGCAATACTTAGAGACTAGGTAACATAGTCCGACTAACATGCTATATCAAGATTAAAGGTGTTAAATTGTGTCAAGACGTTTGTCACAACAAAAGCCCGAACACAACCAAGTATTGAGCCCAAGTGATGTTGAGCCTAGGATCGGCATAGGTCAGTTAACACCTCGATTCAAGGCCAAGAGCTAGCAATATACCGTGCTTCAACAAAAAACATTGGTGAAGTTGTAACTTACACAACTTTTGAAAGTTACTAGCTCAATCCTAAAATCACCGAATAGGTGAATAACGTGAAATTAGAATTACCAACTAAAAGTAACAAATCTCTTTTTAATTGTTCTCAATGTTTAGTCAATCAAGTCAGTTATCATATGTTGAATTGTCACAATAATAAGTAAACCAGTAAATAATACAAGATTTGTTGACGGATAGAACCCTTAACTGGGTAAAAATTTTGGGATCAAGCCAATAGTTTTCACTATAGACAATCTTACAGTATGATCCAGCCTAGAGAACCCATTAGACTAGCTGATTTAATTCCTGCAATCTCCAATACCTGCTGAAACGTGCTTCACTCACACCTACTTTCGATCTTCAGAAATTGCCTATTTCCTATGGATCACCAAGAACATTTTGTTCTTGTACTTTCCTTGTGCTTGCGGTCCAACCTCCCTCAATTTTCAGTAACCTCCGAAAGTTATTGAGAATGTAACTTCTTGATTAAATCTAGGAAGTTGATGTTTTGGATTGTTAGAATTCGATATCTTTCCTAACATGTGGTTGATTGATCTCAAGAATCAAATATTTAATCTCAATGTTTGAATGCATTCTTGGATCTTAGATTGATGTTATGAGGATGTAAAATAATGATTACCACCTACAAAAATGTAATAGGTATTGAGTATTTATAATGAGAGATATTTAGATAGTATAGGATAAATAAAACTCTTGAAAATCATGAACTAGGGTTTCACGTATAACATTGTTGCTCGAGCGCTATGCTAGTGACAGGCAAGCGAGAAGTGTGTCGCTCGAGCTATAGGCGGGCGGACAATGATTCTGTTTTTTCGGCTCGAGCATCAACTAGACGACATACTAAAGTAAATTTTGACGACTATTTCTCCTTGTTCCATACTCGAACTCAAACACTCTTATAGTTTAGTTATACAACTCTTCAAAAAACACCTTGACTTTCACAATTATTTTATAACAATTCTATTATTTTTTAATAATTATTTTATCTAAAACATTGTTAATACAACATAAATCATTACAACTTTCATTAGATCATTACCAACGGCTATATTCCACTTCCTAATATTATTCAAATCAAATATAACCCCACTCCCACGCCTAACGGTCCATTTTTCAGACAATAAGCCCACCAATGACAACTCTAATTTCCCTCTACATTAAAATCCCCTCTTGAAAGAATTCATCCTTTCTCTCTATAAATTACTGAAAGTTGCTCAACTTTTTCCATTGTTCTTTCTCACTCTACAATGGAAAATACTAATCCTAACACAGCTAAAGTTCAGCACGTGACGAAAGCATCATCAGATGAACTCCTGAAGAAGTTTGCTGAAATGGGTTCACAATCAAATGACAAATCCTTAGCTAAGAAAGAGTTTCGATTGTCCAAACGCCTAAAAAGGAGTCAAGCAGCTACTAATGGAAGTAGTAATGGCCAAAGTGAGAGAAAGTCACTTCTATCTCCGGCAACTTCCCGGAGACCAGCGGCGTTGAGTAGAAGGTTTGGGATAGGGAAGGCCAAGATCAGAGCTAGGGAGTTCAAGGACCGGTCTATTATAGACACAATTGAGAAGGTGAGGTTTATTTAGAATTTGATTTATATTTGGAGCATTTAGTATTCAATTTGATGTGATATTTATTGCTTAAAATTAGTGTTTCTTGGTTTTCATGCTTTCTTCCGACAGAACTCGATATCTTCGATACAGAGAATTTAGATTCCCTCGTCTTCTTGTAAGTCTAGCAATGAACTGAACGGGATGACGGTTTTTGTGTGTGTGTGTGTGTGTGTGTTAATTTAGTTTAGTTATAAATAACAGAGGTCAGATTTATACATTTTACGAAGAGATTGCACAGTCCTGGAAAATCCACTTTCGACCATCTAAATTTATAATTATCATTGTTAAAAAAATATCCAATCTAGAGATTTTTTGTCTTTCAATTGATGAAACATTCTTTCTAGTAAGAAGTTAGATGAAATTGGAATGAGATGCAAAATCTTGGGATACTAAATTTTCAGAAAAGATTGAACTCTATGATGCATGAAGAATAAAATCTCATTCGAAATTCTCTATTTTCTTTTTCTTGTGCATGACCAGATGTGGCGTAGAACAGTTGAAGGGGCTTCGAGAGTCTGGATGGAGAAGCATTACAACCAGCACAAACGTCTAATAAATGATGTGTATTAGAACTTCAAGAATTTCTAACGAGAAATTCTTTGTGTAGAAGACAAAAATATATCGAGAAATTCAAGAATTGCCACGATAAGCAATTCTTTACTTCGATTATGTGATGAAGTTCCTACAATTTCAGATTTTGAAATGAAGTTACATTCTTTAGTCAACATGTCTATTTTTATATAGTGGACTTGAGTATATTTCATATAGTGGTGGAAAGAGATTCATGCTGATTAGGAAAGAACTTATTCATTGTTATGTTTCTATACTCGAGAATTATATTTTCTTTCATGGTACCATTTGAAGTTTCTGAGAGTATCATGTTAATTATAATAAGGTTACTAAGATTGTTCAAATGAAATATTCTCATCGTGCTTGGTTTTCAGTGCACAAAAAAGGAAATTAACAAGGCTAAAAATTGCGATTACGATGCTATGAACCAAAATTACTTTCACGAGACGGTATTAAGCAAAAATGAAATCAGAAACACTAGACGCAGATTTATAGGTTTATCAACCATTTCTTTTTTCATAGTTTGTGCTTTCAGATAGCAAATATAATTGGACAGAACTCATCTCACATTATTTTTGACTTCTGAAAATGCAATTTAAAGCTGCATTACACAGCTCACGTGTGAAACCTCGAATTTTTTTGATTTCCCGAAGAGCTAACCGTAGCAGGAGTTTATCCCTTCTCATTCTCACTCTCTTTTTTTTTTTTGGTCGCACGTATACCAGTACATTGCTACATTTTATAACCAAATCGGCATGTAGTAAGATAATGATTCAAAGCATCCTAATATAAAATGGTCATTTCTCCTCGAGCCATTCAATGAAAAGACCTCTTATACTTGTAGTCATCATAACCAAGTCATTAGTTAGATATGAACAAAGGGGACATAAAACACACATAACGAGCAATCATTCCAACAAGCTAAGTTGAACTTTTGTACATTCCAGAATAACTTTTTTTGCTAGCACTTGACATTTCGCACAAGCATCTTAAAAGTGCACAGACGATCACTCAATTTTCACCATAAATGCAATTATGCCACTCAATTACAATTGACTTCTGTTTTATTGCAATCGAAACCTCATTCACTTTGAAGAATTATTCCCCTTTTCACTATCAATGGCTTGTTTGGGTGCATTTGTACAATCTTTCATGCTTCTTCCAAATGTCACAATTCTCAAGTCCATTTTTTCCCATTATTAAACAAATTTAAAACCCACCGATGATCATCAAATTTTTACTTTATTTCGTTGAGGATTCCATTTTAAGATTATATTACATTAAATAGTTTATCAAATTCGACATTGCAATAAGATAATCATTTTTTATAATAAATGGTACTTTCAGCTATTTAAATATATAAGAAAAATACACTGCAAAACTTATGAACTTTAAAGTCTTCATTTTTTTATTTCTCCTAACATGTGCAGCACTAAGAGATAAAGCTAATCATATCTACGAATTCTTAAACTAGACACGATAAGATTGAAATATGAACATGATAATCAATGCTTAAGATGATCAGTTGTTTTTTCAAGGACTTTTTATTGAAATTGGTTTCTGCATTTTCTTCTCTTTGTTCTCTTTTATTCTGATCAGTTTGTTTTTCCGATTTTCTTCTCATATTAGATATAAAATTAAAAATTCTCATATATATTTTGCTCTTATCATTTTCGTATTTTATATGCAAATCCAGACATTTTATTTTTGTCTTTCTTGCAGTGTCTTATTATATAGGATTCATCGCTCTGTGTGACCTTAAAATCTTAAATTGCATCATGTAAGAAGGAAATGAGGAATGTTTTCTTATTTGGGAAATACAGCATCCACTTGTTTGCGACCTTCGAAACGATATGCCAATATGAACATGGATGATGGTGATGATTTGGTAGGTGATCGAGACATTCTTCTCTGGTGCAGAGATCTAGAGAAGCATTCTCATGGTGAGTTCATTAATTTGCCGTGGTCCAGGCAGGTTCCTGAAGATCAGAGCCAGGTTGAGACCAGTCAGCATGCCACCTTTGTTGGCATTTCGTCTGTGATCACTTCTTTCCTCATCTAATGAGTGATGCTTCTTTCCCATTTTGCAATTTTTTTTTTTGTCACTTTATTCTAGTAGTAATATGAATGCTTATAGCCTCTACTGTTTCTGACCACGTTTGATTTCAAATAAATAAGGAAAAAACAAATCCATTCAGTTGCCTGCTTAATTCAACAAAGCTAGTTATCTGATTGGTAATCTTTTTTTATGGTCTTGTTGTGTGATTTGTCATGCATAGTTGATTGGAAGGCAAATTGGTATTATGTGATTTTTTTTACTTTTAGTCAGAGGCGGATGGAGATGGGGGCTGAAGGAAATTAGCTTGTTAAAATTGGAAGACTTAACCCAAATTCTAGGTAAAAATAAAAAAGAATAAAAATTTTAGCTCAGCCCAAAAATTAATTTTAACCTAACTAACTTTATTCCCAACCCAAGCTCAATGTTCAATTATTCAAATTTAGTTTAAGACTCTACAACAATTACATATTTATTTTATTCATATTCATGATACGCAAATAACTCGTTACCAAATTAGGTATTTTATTTCGCACACACATATATAACTAAGTTTAAAGAGTTCACTTAAAATCAAATTATTTTATTATATAACAAATAATTTTTATTGATTAAAGATAAATGACATATTTGGACGGTATGAAATGCCACATGTTTGACTAAGTTGAAAAGTAATTAAATTTTTTCTAATATATTTTTTCATATATTACTTATTTATATTTGTGAGTTACGAATTTATTTATTTCGACCATGAAATAGATGTTATTTTCAAAATAAATAATATGCTNTTTTCATATATTACTTATTTATATTTGTGAGTTACGAATTTATTTATTTCGACCATGAAATAGATGTTATTTTCAAAATAAATAATATGCTCTATATTTAATTTTATTAATTAAAAATATATTTGTTAGAACTTTGTTATGAGTGTCCCAAAATATATTCTGACCCACATTGTTATGCATCTTTTATGGTATGAGTTCACTAAAAAAAATTTCAGTCCACCCTAACGTATCTTTCTGGCTCCACCCTTGCTTTTAGTCTACCTTGAATTCAAATATTAGACTATAAGAAATTAGGAGGAGGAAAGCCCTTTCAACATATGCACCTTTAAGCAAATTTTATGCGCTCTTCGCCTTCCTTCTCTTTTGATACTTCTTTTCATATTTGTGTTTGTGCCTCTGGCCAAGTGTTACTCCATTCTTTGGCAATTTAAAACTGGGAGATGCTTATGACTATTTCGATTTTCTTGTTTATCAGGCATGTTGAAGACTAAAATAAATTAATGTGTTACTTCTCTAACAACTTAAACTTTTAGATGAGGTTGTTTAACAAAGTATTAGAGCAGGTAAACATCCTATGATTCAAGTCTCATTCCATCATTTATGAAGATTGTGCTTGCATTAGGCCTTCAATGAAAAAACAAATCTGGTATTCGCATAAAGGGACGCGTCGAAGGCTAAATATAAATAATTAAATATGTCTTCTATCTAGCATCTTAATATTTTAGATGAGATAATTCAACAAGGCCTCTTACAGAGGTAAATTGATGTATTGACATGATGTCATTTGTACTATTACAGAACTTGCAAGAGAAAAGAGAGCAATATCTGAAGACACTCTTAGGAATGCCTTCTCTGCAACAGAAAATGGTTTTCCAAGTCTAGTAAGAAGGGCATACGAGATTAAACCACCACTGGCAACAGTTGGTTTGTGTTGTCTGGTTGGAGTTTTCTGGAAGGGGACATTGTATGTTGCTAATCTGGGAGATTCTAGAGCCGTACTAGGTTATCTTGGCAAATTGAATAAAATTGTTGCCGAGCAGCTGACTACCATAGTTGTCATTTTCATAGACCCCAAAATGTTGGAGAATAAGGTGTCCGTATCTGAGCTTTCAGCATGAGCATTTGTGGATACCGTTGGACCATCCAATTTTGAACTCCTGCAAGATGAAAATGCAAAAACTGTCAACTGAAGCCTGCACGATTTCTTGAACTGCTCAGCGATTTTTGATTAATTTCCCTCCAACTGAACAGTGATATCTTTACAAGGTTTTGCAACTCTTATAATGATTTTCTCCGTCTTCCTTTGTGTCTTTCTTTGTTTCTTCTACTTCATTTTGATCATGCCCTTTTTAAGATTACTAGTTTTTTGCCCGTACATT
>CAIGRP010111433.1:0-10308 GCA_903798385.1 Fraxinus cuspidata
AGTTTGAGCTCGTCAAATGGCGAGCTCGAGCTGAACGGGTCGGCTCACCCACGGATGAGCAGCTCGTGGGCGAGCCAACAAGCTTTGGATGCTGAAATAGTGAACGTTTCTGTCACTGTTAAAAAGTTCAATAACCATTTCAACGGTCACTGAACTTTCAAAGTGGTCATTTTGGCCACTTTTTTTTTTTACTCTAAATACCCCAACCCATTTCCATATTTTTTCACACAACATTCCAACAATTCTCACTCTCTTCTACATCTTAATCTCACTCTCTTCTACATTTTCATTTTTACCTTCAACTTCAATTATTTAATATCAATTATTATTTATCACACTACAACTTTACAATTACAATCTTATACATCAAATTTCTTTTAATTCTTGATTTCTTTTCATACTCTATTTACATAGTTATTTATTATATATTATGTCACAATTCACAAATGGATCCACACTCATTTGTTGAGGGTTTGTTCGGTATCAGAGGCGAATCACCTATGAAGCCACAAAGTCAATTACATAGTAAATTTTCCACTGTGAACGAATTACACATTCCAAAAAATATTCCAGAGTTGGATGCTCATGGAAGTAGTAGTCCAATTAATTTGAAAAGACTTGCGTATGTTATTTCCTTTAACATGTATCATGGACCATTGATACAATTTATCAGGTATTAAATATATAATTGATCAGATTTCAAGAGCTTTAACTTTAAAATTTTTTTACACGAAACAAGTTATTCGTGTACAATTTTCAATTTCGCCTACTTGAAATTTAAGTAGCTGGTCCCAAGAACAAATAAAAGAGAAGGGTTTAATTTAAAAAATAAAAAAAAATAAACGAGCTCGCTCGTAAGCTCAGCTTGTTACAGACGACAATAAGCTCGGCTCATGCTGGTGTGACTTAGCCGGCTAGGCCCATTGCCTAATCTTAGTAGTATACCTATGCAATCATCCAAATATTATGTATGTTCAAAGTCTTTAAAAAATAGCTTATTTTCTGAAGGAGCAAATTAAGCCCTTGTTTGGCCCCCCATTTTAATGAGATTTTGGAAATAATGTATTTTGGAATAGTAATTTTTGAAAGAATGTGTGGTAAAAAAAAGGAGAAGTTTTTTATTTTTGTGTAATATTATTTTATTTAAAAATTTATTAAAATTTTAATAGGGGTCAAAAAAAGCTAAATAGTAATTAAGCGTAGAAATTTTCATATATGTTCACAACGATATTTTAAGTATTTCAATCTGATTTTAATGAGATATGAGCAGGGGCGAATCCAGCAATCTAGTTCAGCTAGGGCGGAGAAACAGTTGACCGTGACAGTCAGATCGTAATAGCCGAAAATATAATTCGATACACTATATAAATGCACTAAAACGTAAAAAGTATATACATGGTATAATTGAGCACAAAATTTTCTCCATTAATTTTTTTCACTTATCTCAATTTCCTAAAAATCTAACATAAATTCTCATTTCTCATAATTCATAAATCACAAATTCACAAAAAACTATAAAAAAAAAAGAGAGAAAAGAAAAGAAAACCAGAATTTACAAAAAGGCAGGCAGCAAAGGACTTAGAAATCAAAATCAGAAATCAGAATCATGGCAAGATTTGAGCTAATACCTTTTGTACAGGCAGAAGAAGGTCACGAAGACGAAGCTATCTCCACTGTCCAGCTATTGCATTTACCAATTGTTGAACTGGAGCTTGCTTTGGCAGTTGGCATAACTCCTGAATCACCATCGTCCACCACCGACCACTGTCCATCGGTCTCGTCAATCGACGGCGACGTTACAGACAAGCGCGGTAGCCAGCAGGTCCGCACTTCTTCGCATTAGGTTCGTCCCTCATCTCCCTCATGTGTCGGTTCTCAATAGTTTGGAATTGGATTTGATTTTGTCGTTAATGGGTTGCACTTGCACATTTCCAATTGCAAGCAAAAACCATGGATTGGGCCCATTTATTGGGCCTTATATTTTTAAAAAATGCCCAAACAAATGATAAATAAGAAAAGGGAAAAAAAAGAAAATTTACGCCTTATCTTCTTCATTTCTTCCCGGCGGACGGCATTGGCGAGTCAGGGACTTGAAGCTCCCAGCGGATCCAGCACGGGCGGCCGCGGGGGCTGGTCAGGTGCTGAGTTCGCCCCTGGATACGAGTCATATGACTATAAAAGTGGTGAGCAAGTAATATTACACTCAAAACTAAGATATTATTGACTTAGTTGAAACATGTGCACTGTATTGGTTTTATATGATATTTGTTCTTTTTTTATATGAAAAAAAAAGTTCTCTTATTTAATTCGTATTTCCTCAGTCAAACACATGCTAACTTTTATGACCAAAATCATGGCTAGAATTTCCCAATTAAAAGGATAGATGTTTACCTTTTGGTTGAAAAGTTAATTGGATTAAATTTAGAATATCTTGACCATTATTTGATGTATAAATCTTTTCTTGAAACTGACAAAAATGTATAATAAAGTTAGCTCTTATTTGGAGTCCATTATTTCATCAAAATAAATTTTGTAATTGTAATTTTGGAGAATGTGTTTTAAAAAGTAGATAAAATTGAGAGTACGTACAAAATATTTATTATGAGAATGCGTGATTAAAATAAATTTGAGAAAACATGAGACGTACAAAATATTTATTATGAGAATGCGTGATTAAAATAAATTTGAGAAGACATGAGTTTTCAAATAATGGGAATACAGAAAATTATCTATTGTAATTGATCGTTTAATTTTAAAAAAAAGGGGAGGGACATACTTTAACAATGGATTGGAAGTAAAAAAAATTATGAATATAGAAATGAAATGAACTAAGTTTTAGAAGAAAATAATATTTTATTGTAGTATCACTCTTTTCTTGTTACAAAGTACGAAAGTACCAATCAAGCTACACGTGCAAAGCCTATTTCAGCCCTATTTTATTGTAATAATGTATTTTGAAATAATAGATTGATAAAAAATGTGTGGTTAAAAAATAAAGAATTTTTTTAGATTTATTGATAATAATATTTTATTGAAAAAATCTGTAGTTAAAAATAAGAGAGATGGAAAATATATTTTGAAAATAATAGGGATCAAACAAGAGCTAAGTTTTACATTAAATTTGAAATTCTTCTGAGATCACATTTTTTGGACCTTAATCTTCACAACACATTAAACAATCAATGTCACAAATTTCTGTGATTGCAAAAGACTTACTAATACATCCGATTAGCACGATAGCTTCAGAGTCTGCTTTTAGTGCATGTAAGAGAGTTTTGTCCGTCGTCAAGAGTCGACTCAAAAAATATATTTTGGAAGCACTAATGTGCGTAAACGATTGGGGATATGGTCATTTCCGACTATAAGATAAATATATGCCAAAATTGCATGTCGTCAGGTAAGTGATATTTAATTTAACTATATAAATCTAAATTTAAAATTTTTTTACACGAAACAAGTTATTCATGTACAATATTCATTTCCGCCTAGACGAAATTTAAGTAGTTGGTCCCAAGACCAAGAGAAGAGTTTAATTTAAAGAAAAAATAAACGACTCGCTCGTGAGCTCAGCTCGTTATTGACGAGCTACGAGCTCGGCTCATGCTCTTGCGAATTAACCGACTTGGCCCATTGCCAACCCTATTAGTATACATATCCAAATATTATGTACGAGTCTTTAAAATGTAGCTTATTATCTAAAGGAGCAATTGAGGCCATGTCTATCAACAATTTCCACAAGATTAAAAGCAATTTTCTTATCATTGCAAAACTGCAAGTGGGTCCTAGTGTGAGACGGAAGTCAACAAAAATGACGGCAGTGGGCCCATTTTGCATTGCAGGATGAAAATTTCTCCCAAACAGGCTCTAAGCTCTTGTCTGGCCTCCATTTTAATGAGATTTTGGAAATAATGTATTTTAGAATGTGTGGTTAAAAAACAAAAAAGTTTTTTTATTTTTATTTTTGTGTAATATTATTTTATTGAAAAATGTATTAAAATTTTAATAGTGGTCAAGCAAAAGCTAAATAGTAATTAAGTGTAGAAATTTTCATATATGTTCGCAACAATATTTTAGGTATTTCAATCTAATTTTAAACGAGATATGAGTCATATGACTATGAAAGTGGTGAGCAAGTAATATTACACTCANCTGTATTGGTTTTATATGATATTTGTTCTTTTTTTATATGAAAAAAAAAGTTCTCTTATTTAATTCGTATTACCTCAGTCAAACACATGCTAATATTTATGACCAATCTGTGTCTAAAAAATCACTATCCATTTTTTCCACCGTGTTAAGTGGAAATGATCTGACAACCTTTGCTTCTGTTTTAACCAAATTTCCAAAATCCTTAAAAACAATCATATTCTTGATTTCAGGCACAAATAACATTGTACAAACATTCACAATTGAATATTCTTATCTTTTAGTCATTGTTTGATTTTGCCAAAAATCATATTTTTAAATAAATTTTTGATTAAAAAATTGAAAAATTTTATAATTTAAAAAAAAAAAAATTCTAGCAGTTAAAATTAATTATTAACTTTAGCTTAAGTATGTATCAAATTTTTTAGCTAAATCAATTTGGGGCTTATTAGAGTTATTTGGGAGAGATTTTTTAGAATTTTTACCGATATCCCACTTTTTAATTATAACATTATTTGAAAAATCATTTTTAATTTGAAAAGTCTCTCTCAAACAAATTCAAAATCATGTATAGAATTTTCCAATTAAAAGGATAGATGTTTACCTTTTGGTTTGAAAAGTTAATTTGATTAAATTTCAAATATCTTGACCATTATTTGATGTGTAATAGTCTTTTCTTGAAAATGACAAAAAATATGATAAAGTTAGCTCATATTTGACGTCCATTATTTCATCAAAATAAATTTTGTAATTGTAATTTTGGAGAATATGTTTAAAAATAAAAAAATTGAATTTACGTGCAAAATATTTATTATGGAAATGTGTGATTAAAAATAAATTTGAGAAAACATGAATTTTCAAATAATGGGATACAGATAATTATCTATTGTAATTGATCTTTTATTTTAAAAAATGGGGGACGAACATATGTTAACAATGAATTGCAAGTAAAAAAAGAGTTTTTTTTTAAATATAGAAATGAAATGAACTGAGTGTAAGAAGAAATTAATATTTTATTGTAGTATCAATCTTTTCATGTTACAAAGTATTAAACTACCAATCAAGCTACATGTGCAAAGCCTGTTTGAGCCACATTTTATTGTAATAATGCATTTTGAAATAGTAGAATGATAAAAAATGTGTGGTTAATAAATCAAGAAAATTTTTAGCTTTACTGGTAATATTATTTTATTAAAAAATGTGTGATTAAAAATAAGAAAGAGAGAGAGAGAGAGAGAATTGTATTTTGAAAATAATAGGGATCAAACAAGGGCTAGGTTTTACATTAGATTTGAAATTCTTGTGAGATGACATCTTTTTAAACATTAATCTTCACAACACATTAAACAATCAATGTCACGGATTTTGACAATACTTAAAGTGTCAAACTTAATGATACTCAAGTGTGTACAACTGGTTTAATATTATAAATACAGATGTTACTCTTTTTAGATGGCAATTCACCCATCTAGAAATTGTTGTTTCAACAACGGTATATGACTGCAGTCTTTTTCATTTTAAAATTTTCAATTCCTCAAAGGCGGTTCGTTGTGATTAAAGTTGTTGGCTTTCTACCATTTTTAGTATTCTTTTCACTAATTTATAAATCGTCAAAATTTTTAAAATTTCTTATCTATTAATTAATTAATTAATCTATTTATTAAATTTAGGAAAAATTGCACCAGCGGTCCCTAACCTTTTCATTTTTTGCAAACTTTATCATAATCTTCATTTTGTGCTAAAGGAAGGTCCATAACCTTTCATAGATATGCAGTTGGGGTCCTATTAGACGAAAATCGTCCAAAACACTGTCAATTGACCTGCAAAATCAGAAAATCAGGTGTGGTTAATAAATAAAGAAAATTTTTAGCTTTACTGGTAATATTATTTTATTAAAAAATGTGTGATTAAAAATAAGAGAGAGAGAGAGAGAGAGAGAGAGAGAATTGTATTTTGAAAATAATAGGGATCAAACAAGGGCTAAGTTTTACATTAGATTTGAAATTCTTGTGAGATGACATCTTTTTAGACATTAATCTTCACAACACATTAAACAATCAATGTCACGGATTTTGACAATACTTAAAGTGTCAAACTTAATGATACTCAAGTGTGTACAACTGGTTTAATATTACAAATACAGATGTTACCCTTTTTAAATGGCGATTCACCCATCTAGAAATTGTTGTTTCAACAACGGTTTATGACTACAGTCTTTTTCATTTTAAAATTTTCAATTCCTCAAAGGCGGTTCGTTGTGATTAAAGTTGTTGGCTTTCTACCATTTTTAGTATTCTTTTCACTAATTTATAAATCGTCAAAATTTTTTAAATTTTTTATCTATTAATTAATTAATTAATCTATTTATTAATTTTAGGAAAAATTGTACCAGCGGTCCCTAACCTTTTCATTTTTTGCAAACTTTATCATAATCTTCATTTTGTGCTAAAGGAAGGTCCATAACCTTTCATAAATATGCAGTTGGGGTCCTATTAGACGAAAATCGTCCAAAACACTGTCAATTGACCTGCAAAATTAGAAAATCAGATATATTGACCCTTTAAGGAGAGGCAGTTTCAGAGATCGAATGAGCTAATTCCTAGACTTCTTCCAACTAGGAGGGATTTAGAACATGAAATAAACACCCTCTATATTAAAGGTCGTACGTCATGGAAGACTTGGCTAATTGGATTTGTATGTGCAATTTTAGTGAAATGGGTCTATACCTAGATCTGGATTGGGTATGAGCTAAGATGTTGGGTTTCTGTATTGTGATGTGGGTCTTACAGTGATAAATCGCGTGGTCTATTGTCTTCTAACTTATTTTCTAGTAATGAAATATGTAATTATTCAACTGTGTTTTGATGTTTTATTTCTCATATGTTCCTTTTCTTTGTTGAGAATGAATGATTCAAAAATAGAAGGGAAATTTTGCTTAGAAAAAGTTATGAAGATGATGCAGCGATAATCCCAAATAATTTCATAAGTTTCAGAGGCAGTCCCAAACATTTTCTAGTTGTCGCAGAAGAAATCTCAAACATTTCGAACCATTTGCACCAGAGTCCCAAACCTTCAAAACAAGTTGCAACAGAAATACAAAACCTATTACTCAATTGTATCTCAAGTCCTTAAACCTTTGTAAAGTTCCTAGACACAGTTTAGGTAAGACCATTTCAACTTCCAATATATATATAACACAAAATCAAATGTATAACAATGAAATAAGGATTGCAATGCAGAGCATTCCTTTCATCTTCATTTGAAATGTACATCATCAAAATAGTAGTTCAAGTTCATAGTTGTCAACTATGTCAAAAGATCATTTTCGGTCTAAAATGTTATTAATCCCTTACAAAAGATCATATACAACGCAAAAAGTAGTCTAAGAGGACACCGAATCAGTACAAGCTAAGTTCTTTTTTCCTTACCCTTCTTCTTTGCATGTGCCTCAGGCTTATTTGATGTAGATGCTTTTCTCTTGCCTTGTGATGTTGACTATGAACTTGCATTTGTAGGCAATGAGGTTGTGCATGTTCTCATGTTACGGCCTATTCCTCCATATCTTCTACATGCCATCTTCATACCCGCTCTTACAATTTTTGTACCTGTGAGTTATTTAACTTGTGACATTTTTCTCATCTTATTTGGTCTGCTTGCTTATTTCTTTTTATGGATCGATCAAGAGGATGCCTACCAAGTTCTGACCATAACTCAGGACTTAACATTGGTTGAATTACTGGGTTATAGGTCCTGAGATAAGCTTCCTTGGTGTAGCATGCATTAACGTACTCATGTATGCCAATGTTCATAGAAAGCATACCAAAGATTACATGAGCATAGAGAATTCCAGTAAATTACCATTTTCTACATATACATTCCATTCTTGTGAAATCTACACTCCATTTCATACAATCTCTATTACTGACCTCACTTCTCACTACCTTCAAGTATCTTGTATCTGCCTTTGCTTTTTCAATTATAGTCTTAATTCTAGAACCAAAAGCATGGTCCCATCTTTGTGCTGCTTCCCTTTTTGTATTCATCCTTATCATTTGTTGGTATCTAATATTCTCCAACAGTGATATAATTGGCTTTTCTCTTCTAACAACAATGAAAGAGTTGAATGCCTCACATAAATTGTTAAATAGGATGTCACGCTTACTATGCTTCTGAAAATGTGATCTGGTCCACTATGAGGCTGGTTCCTCATTGAACCATTTGAAAGGTTCTTCATTAACTTCTTTCATTTAAGTTATTGCACTATTCCATTCTGGCACAGTTTTTGCCTTAGCTACAGAATAGAATAGACTTTTCAGCTAAAGCTTTTATGCATCCAAGTGAAGATATTGTACATGTGTTTTGCACAACACCTATGCTCAGCTCCTTCACATAATTTGTTAATGAATTCTACCAAACCCTTTTGTTTATCTGAAATAAAGGTCCAAGCCCTACTGTTATGCATCCCAATGTCAGCAATCAAGATTTCTATGAATCATTCCCAATTTCTTTTATTCTGATCATCCATTATAGCCCACTCCCAGGAAACATGCAGTTTTCTTCATCAATATTAACTGCAGCCGCAACTGTCCACTTTGTTTACTTTTTAAGAAGCATCCATCCAAACCAATCACAGGCCTACACCCTTACCTAAATCCTTCTTTCCAAGCCCCCAAGCATATGTAATATCTTTTGAATGTGGGTCATGAACCTTCAATTTGAACCGTGTTACTAGTATTTTTTCTTTTTAGTTCTTCATTGTAGTCCCACAGTATCTTGTACTGTTCACTACGAAACCGTTAATAACTTCTAAACATTTTGTTGTTGTCCTACAAAATTGAAGCTTTGATATCTTATACATGTAGTCCTCCTTCACTGTCTCAATGAAACCGCTCATGGACAATTTTAGATCTGATATGAACTTGTGTATGTATTTCTTTGCAAAGTACCCAGCGTTTACTCTTTTGTTCTACCACATCATTGTGCAAGTATATTCATTCTTAAAGGTGTTGATCCTGAAATTTTTATATGGCTGTTGGTGGGCATATAACTCCTGTGGATTGTTATTTGCATGCCTTACCCTTAGTCTGGTTAATTCAATCTTGACGTACCTTATATGTCTTGCATTTTTACTGAATATTGTACCACTGAATCCTTCAACATCTTTATGATGTCAAATCTCATGCCTATCTAGAATTTTGGATCTTGCATGTCAGTTCCAAGGTTAAACCAAATCTCATTCCTAGCTCTTGAGGATGAACCCTCTTATTCACTGTCACTTGGAATACTTCTCAGGTCATCAGAGTCATCGTTGTCTATTCCATCACCATCTGCAGCACCTACATTGCCCTGATTTTCATCCCCCATGTTATCATCACCAATATCAAGAGGTTCAGTTAACTTGAAGAATACATCTTCATCACTGTCATCTTCAGCTACATTTTCCTCCTGAACATATTCTGGACCACTAAAGATTTCCAAGTGTCCTTCAAATTCATAGTCCCTATCATGTTCAACTTTAAGTTTAAACATAGGTTCTTCAACATGTGGTGCATTATCAGCATGTTCAACTATAGGTTTATGTAGAATATCATCAATAATGGGTGCATTATGTTCAACTGCAGGTTCATGTTCAACTATAGGTTCCTCAACTGTAGCCTCTACTTCAACATCTACAGGTTCCTCTACTGTTGCCTCCACTTCAACATCTGAAGGTTCATATACTGCATGATTTAGATTTTCAACAACTACAGCCCCAAAATTAGTATCACCTATAGATTCACCCATTGCAGCCCCTACATTTTTACCAGCCTCTTGAGCTCCTATCCCAATGTCAGCATCTCCATCAATATTATCATCCATGTTAACTTCTACTTCAACATGTACCTCACGATCATCGTATGTGTCTGCTTGCATTTCATCTATTTCACCTGCACTTTCAACCTCATCCACTGTATACAGATCATCGCCATCTACAAAATCATCATGCACCTCTACAACATATTGTATATGGTGCTCAAGTTGACCATCATCCTCTGCATTCCATGTTCCTTCCATCTTCTCCAAAACCTTACTTGTGTCAACATCCACAACTAAAATATTATCCTTTACCTTTTTGAAAGCCCAAGAATGGATAACCGAGAGGGAGGGGGGGGGGGGGAATTG
>CAIGRP010111440.1:0-27897 GCA_903798385.1 Fraxinus cuspidata
CTCTAGAAGACTTAGCTCCACGTCGAATGTCACATGACTTCGACAGAAGTGCTTCAGTCAGTCGGTTGAGCCACATGGGATCCTAAGTGACGAGACATAACATAAGCAATTAAAAAAAATTGTACATTATTTTATGTGTATAATTTTATTTGATTCCAAGTCCTTGTTTCATTGAAAAATTTATTTAATGAACTATTATATAATAATATTTTTAGACCATTAATAAATGTTTTTTTTTAAGAATATGAAAAACATAATTCACCTCAATTAAAAAAATAAACAATCACAGTACAAAGAAATTAACATTTCAATACTCATTGATGAAAAAAATAAAAAATTATCTAATGTTCAATATCATCAATATGTCCAAACCTATAGAAGAATAAATTAAACAAGCAACAAATAAATAAATAATTGATTACAAATTAATATATTTTTAAAATTTTAATTAAAAAGTGATCTTTTAACATAGAAAAATTCATGAACAGTGTTACAGATAAATTTATATATTATGAAACTTAGAACGATAATATTCTCAAATTTACAGCATTCACAACCAATAAATTAACAATTATTTGTAATCCCAAAAAGACTCAGAAATAAAATTTAAAACTAATTGAGCTCAAGCCCAATATCAAATTCAGATCTTCAGCAAAAAAAAAATATTCAAGGATCCAATAGTAGCAATTTGAACAACAATCGAACCTCGTTATCTTATATGTACAAGTAATTATGGGCTCGACCTATCCCGACAGCGCAACACCTATAAAACTCTTTGTACATAAATTCTAACCCTAAAATTACCATCTTGAAATTGAAAAATTAATTAAAGCAAAATATGAAACCGTAATCCACGTACTTTGTTATAGACTCGAAATAAAAAATTACAATCCTGAATTCACCATAAATAGTCGGATCACATCTTAAAATAATTTCAACCGTTCAATTATCATATAATAAATTATTCCTAGATATCGTTCGACTAAGACATGCAATTAAGATTCAGAAATAACAAGCACGTGAACGTCTGATACCAATTGTTAGAATTTAGATCTCGAATTACATAGAAAATCAATATTTTCTTTAATTCAAGAATTTAATATTGTTTATAGGTCTTCGCGTGTATGTTATAAATAAAAATATAAAATTTACAAGAATTCAATAATAAATTTTTCGATAAAATATTAATTACGAGCTTCTAACTTTTTGGATCACAAACTTCCGTCTTTTAATTCTAAGAATTGGATGCTTCGAACCTTCAATTCTTATATCATGTTCTCCAAAGTCAAGATTATGCCAGTGTGTGGGTACGTTCTTATAGTTAAATAAAAAACCAATTCTGGACTGAATATATGAGGAAAAAAAGAAAAAGAAAAGAAATTTTTTTCTTTAAATTTGGAAATTATGGTCGAATTAATGTTATGGATTTTTGGTTCCATATAATTTTTATTAATAGAGATTAAAGAGGTCCAATCCATGTGCAATATGAATTCGTCTGGATGGAATTATTCCTATGAGGTTGTAAACGAGACCATTTTTAAACAATGCTGTGTCACATGAGCTACCTAGGCTGCTTCCATTCTAAATTATATTTCAGAAATGGCCAACAGATTTTTTAGTTACTGGAAAAATTGTTTGAACTGTGAGCAGACTTAAACTGAGGCAGATCTTTTACCAGTGTGAATGAATGCAGAGTAAGATCAAGAACTTGAGGAGAGGTTTTATCACACCCACATTTGGTGGATTCGCCTTTGAAGGCATGTAAGGAGAGAGATTTCAATGTGCTTATAAGCTCACAAGGCACTGAGTTTGCACCCAAGGATGGAGGACCCAATAACATGTTGTTGTGCTTGGCATCGTTCCAATCAACAAGCGATGCCAGATGGATCTTTGTGATTTTGTTTGTGAATGCTTTCGAAGCCTGTGCTTCTCCAATCAGACAGAGAATATCCGTGCCTACACAACTATTTAAGCAAATTTACTCCTTTAATCTACTGAATTCAAATGTGTTCTTTCAAATGGAAATTTATGTGTGTTTTACTAGTGGTTATCAGAAATAAATTAATCTACTTGAAAACAGAAACATAAATTAATAGACAGAAGCTAAAAAATATTGAATGGACAAAAACAATTTTGTAACAACTGTGGGATTTGAACCCACGCCCTTTCAAACCAGAGCCTAAAACTAGCGCCTTAGACAACTCGACCAAACTATCTCATGAAGAAAATTATTTGACATTGTTTTAAATAATATATATAATATTTGTCTCTAGCACAAGAACTCAATATTTCCTTTCCATTTTGCAAAAGCAGATGGCATGTTCTTCTTACCATTTTCAAGTCGTTTTCTATTTTTGATTTTCCAAAACAGTGAAAACGCATTCTCTATCCTATTTTCGAAAACGCGTTTTTGAAAACAAGTTAAAAATTTATAAAGAAAACCCAAAACAACAAATTTGTCGTTTTGGGTGTTTTCAATTATATTCAAGTCAAAATTCAAAACGTGTTTTTGGTGTTTTCAAAACAATTTTTCAAAACGCCAAAAAGAACATATTTTCAACAATCTCAAAATGGACACTCAAAACACAAAACTCAAAATGAATATAAAACACGAAACACAAAACTGAAACACAAATAGAACAGCCCCATAGGTTCTTACCTTTTTCCCCAATAGGTGACACTACCAAATTATCGATGGTGCCGTGTAAAAAAATAAGCATGAATTTTCTTGCTATTTATAATATGTATATTATGTATTACTAGACTTTACTCGAAGTTATATATTGTACAATACATGTGTTTGGGGAAATTTTTCAATATTACAACAATTGAAAGCTCCCAACAAAATCAAGGAAAATGTTTTAAAAAAAAAAAGTAAGAATGGCTTTAAAGCTTTTGGAAATAAGATGGTCAAAGTTTGATGTAGAATAACTATCCAACGAAAGGCTCACAAAATTCTCCAATTAATTAATAAATGTAGAAACCTAGTGCTAAATTTCCATTGAAACACGCGTTTCACCTAACAGCACTGCACATTTTTAAGTCCATTATTGTAGTAATTGAATCATATAATTAATAGATTTTTTTATAATACTAAAACAAGCTATATTAAAAAAATAATCATAAAAATCATAACTTCATATTTAATTTTCAGTTTTAGTATATGAAGAGTTTTCATTTTTGGGTAAAAAATAACCAAATAAATGGTACAAAAAATTATACACATGAGATAACTTCTTATTACAACAAAGATCACATTAATTTCTTTGGGCTATATATTATAGCTCTCTCACCTTTTTTCCAGCACTGATCTTGAATTACACTAGTTCATCACACATTTTTGCATCCATGGCTAACTCAATTCTGTCCTTTCCAATTCTTGGCTCCTTTCTTCTCTTCTTGTTTGCCATTTCAGGTATATTTCTTCATAATTTCAATTTTCTTGAGTGCCCTCACAGTAATTTTTTTTTTTCGTCAAAAAAGCTTAAACGGTTAGAAAATGTTACCAAGTCTTCGAGATTATTTAACCGAATCATTTCTTGTTATGTCAGGTGGAAGTTTGAGGCCTGCAAATGGACAAGCCTCTGGACAGGTAAGTTAGAGGAAGAATATAACAGCAAAAGCAAAATCTTGTGAAAAAACAAACAATTTCTTGAAACAGTTAAAAGGGAAATTTTTGTATGAATTTACAGGGACTTTGGTGCATTGCTCGGCCGTCCACATCGGATCAGGCACTGACAGATAACATAAACTATGCATGTGATATAGTAAACTGTAGCTTGATTCAGCAAGGAGGGTCCTGCTTTTACCCTACTAGTCTGATGAACCATGCCTCAGTTGTAATGAATCTTTACTACCAGAAAGTGGGAAGACACTATTGGAACTGTGATTTCAAGAATTCTGGTCTCACTGTTGTAACTGATCCAAGTAATGTATTAGATCTACTATTGCCCCCCTTTTATTCGTCCCCGTCCCACTCTTTGGTCACTTGGAAGCTCCTAAATAGCCACTTGGGACTTCTTGATGTGCTCTTAAGATCGTAAATGAGAAGGGGAAGGAGGGTGGATTTTTCTTCGGACAAGGTTAAAATTGATTCAGTGCAAAAGAATGACTTTTAAACAAAAAAAACTATTAAAATGGGGACACACCCTGTTTGCTAGGGGATTAAAATCAGATTTTTGGTAGATTTTGGTAAAAATTGATGAAATGTATAGTTGAAAAGTTGTGGGACTCATGAAATATGTGGTTGAAATGAATTATTAACTTTTACTTAGATTTTAATCGGTACCAAACAGGAGGGATGGATTCTAATGATATTTTCATATTCTGCAGGCTATGGTGACTGCAAATATCAATATGCTAACTAGAAGGGTTACATTACAACATTTTCTTGGATGTTTTTTCAACTGCACCTTTTTTGCTCGATGTCATGAAGGCAAACACGGATCATTTAGCATTCTGAATAAATTTGGAGCCTGAATAAGTAGTTGTAAAGATCCTATTATTTCATGAATTGTAAAATTGTATTTTAAGGTACTTTTTTTCTTTTTCTTACTGTTAATTTCTCTATCTAATGCTTTTTCGCTAGTTCTTGAAATAGGATTTGTATTTTCTACCCACCTTTCTCACACGCTTTAGGGGATTTGGAGGGTGAAAATGGTGAATGAAAATGGATGGATGAAAAACAGGAAGTAAAGCTATTGATGTAAAAAAGAAGGAAAATTCACTTTCTTCATTTTGATTTCTGTGTAAAAAAATCAACCTTGTACTGGATTGAGCAATGGACACTGTCAATATGAAGGAAAAAAAAAAGAATCAATTGAAGATAATCTCTTCATAATTTTATCCAATAGAACACAACAAAAAATATATATATATTTTTTTTTTAAACAAAAAAGTGATCAGCTAAAAATCATTTTCACAAATATTAAATGCAGTCTTTGGTAGGTTGAAGATAGATCAAGAAAGTTGTTAAAAAGAAAATTTAGTACGTCTATTGGTCTATAGTGAGGAGTGACAGAGGACGACTCAAAAAGCTAGAAGGGATTCTAATGGAAGATAATAAATCTGCTGGGGCCGTGTGGCTAAGATTTTAAAATTAACATAAACCGTTTTTTCCTACAACTTGAAAATGTGTTCGTTTGGCAAGAAAAAAGGATTTGTAAGATAGAGAGTCTAATGCAAATATGTAGATTATAATAAAAATTAATCAAATATGTGATGATAAAGTTGATAAAAATTGCGAATCTCGTTAAATATGTTATTGAAATTGATGGTTAACATTGACTTTGATTTTCATCATTTCTTTTTAATTAAACCAAACAAAAACATAATAAGAGACTTCTGCAACATTTTTCAGTTTTTATTGAGCCCTATCTTCAGGATATATTTAGTACACAATATTCCGGAAAAAAGGGGGGGGAGGGGGGGGGGGTGGAAGAAGACTCTTTTTTCTTTCTTTGCCACGTGTCGTGTTTTTTTCTATTATTTTAATGTAAAATAAAAGTTATAACTTTCTCCTTTACAAATACTGCAGATAGTTCACAATACAATAGTTATGGCACAATACACCACGAGGATGTCAAACAAAGCCTAATTAACAGGACCAGCTCAGGCTGTTACTAAAAAGAAATCTCCTTGAGATTTAGGTTAAACTATTGTTAATATATATACAAAAGCCAAAGCTGTCAGAATCATGGAATCAGAATTCTTGTGGCTCCACTCTGATTCCTATGTAAAGCTTGCATTCAAGCTACCTCTCGTCTCGTGCTACCAGTGACAGTCCTGCTCGTATCAGCAACCTTCTCCATATCCTTGCCTCAGGCGAATGTTGTACAACAAAATTTTGACTATGTTTCATATGGGACTTGCTCTTGATACCTACATTCATGTAAAACCTTAATCAACTGATAAAACCGAGATATCCATGTAGAGGGATCTTTTCCATTTCTCCAAACCATATAAATGAATAATATGTTTGGTACAAAGGAAGAGATACTAGACAATATTTAGGGAAAAAAGAAGCTAAAATCTTGTTTATTAGTTTTTGGTCAATGTAATATGTTAGCATGAATAGAAATATAGTTTAATGACGAAAGTCTCGAATCAATAATTTTCTAGGCTACAAATGTACTTCTATATCAAGTTAGATTGAGTTTCCTTTGAATCAATTGGAAGAAGTGTAGTTCCTTGTCAAAAGCACCAAGAAATACAACTAAGAAGCAACCATTGAAAATTGCAGGAAAGCCATAAAACCACCGTATATAAAAGCAAACATTAGAAGCTAACCTGGTTCGACATGCTTGTTGCAGCAGTCCAGCTCTGTGCATGCACTATCACTGAATCGTCCCTGATGAAAGTTATCGTTCTCGATTCTTGCTCTTGATTAATTACAAGTGGAGCTGGGAGCTCCCTCATCACCCAAAGTACGAAGGCTGAGGGCACTGATGAACCTGGAAAAGGTAGCATGCGAACAAGTTAATTAAGAAAAATCACCATGATAGTCAAGGCAATGTATAACATGTAAGAGAATAACGTCACGTGTGATCAGGCATTTCTCTCTTCAAGGAGATAAAATATCCCAATGACTTACCCTCTCTAAATGGGAAACATATTTCAGCATTTTGTTCTAGATTAATTCTTATTAAAGTGAAAAATACACCTTTTTCACTGGTCAAAAGATTCAAATTTATACCCAAAAAGATGTTATTCTAATCAAGACTTTCAGATATCTTTTTCATCTTCATATCTCATCATCAATAATACAATATTGTTCTTTCATTGAATTGAACATCTCACTTGATGGAAGCAGGTGATAGAAGAGAAAGGTGCACTTGGAGTTGGGATCAACTTGCAATTTGAAGGGCCGGCTCCATAAATTATATGACTAGGTTGTCTCATCTTAGTGACAACTATTTTGGAAATTTTTACATCAGCAATGGCAAAAGGAAACATGAATCCAGACTCTTATGTTTGACTGCATGGCCCTCACAAATCAATGATTCAGGAAGCAATTACAAAAACTACCTAATTCTGATCTCCACCTCTCTTACTTGGTTCAACATTCATTATCTCACGAAAATGATTAAAATATAAAGATGCTCATGAACAACTTACTCTACCAAAAAAATTCCTGAACATTGCCAGTTAAATCAAAATCATGATGATAATAGCACACTCAGATATTATTTCTTTATTTGAAATGGTTAGAAAATACCATCTAGATTAGTCTATAATACGGAAAAATAATGACACAGTTCAAGAGTTTCAGTTTAAATCATTGATGAGTTCAAACAAATACCTATGAAATAGTACAGAACCAGCAGAAGAGAGGTATATACACCATCTATCTCTTCTTGATGCCAATGATAAATCAGCTGTAATATTGAAAACGTTTTCATTAGAAATTCGTTGCGCTAAAAACTGGAAAGGAAGAGATCTTGCTACAGAACAAACAAAAATCTTACAGGTATGTTTGTAGATATAGTAACAATAGCACTTGATGTGAAACATAAAACAGATACAATAGCCAAACCTGCAACCTATACACATAAAATTATGTTATAGAAAACCAATTGTAACACAATTACTTTTACCTATTACAGCACAATATCTGCAACCTATAAACAGCAAAGTATGTTGAAGAAAAACAATTTTTTTTAGCATAAGCAAATGAACAAATTGTGTGGGACTCGTTACAAAAGAATATTGGAAAAGAACAAGACATGACTATTTCCCAACAAACTGAAATTTATTCATGACCATACTTTTCTTTGAAGGAAACAAAGAAACTGCAGTGCAACTTCACCGAAAGACTGAAGTGATATTAGTACTAAAAGATAAGTACTTCCAGACAATTGAAATCATCCTCAGCTATATGCATACAGCATCAAAACATAAATTCCAACAGATTAACCCATATGGGACGAACATGAATGGTATCTCACTGGCTCAAGAAATCTATACATCATAAATTTACTCTGATGGGCATGAAGTTACCTATTTATTTCTATTTTCATAAGCACCATTAACTAAGCATAATTACATTGAGATTAAGAGAATCACAGTAAAGCTTCTTATTTTTCTAAGAATCACAGTAAATTTCCTAGAAGTACAATTGAGTAACTTACCTTCCACATCTCCGATGAGGCGCGCTCAGATCTCACTTTTCTCATTTTCAAGAACAATATAAGCCCTGTTCCAAATTTGGATCATGAAAAAGAGAGAGAGAGAGAGATGCATTAGTTGGAGAGAACTTGAGATAATCGTAATGGAATTCCTATGTAAGAATTAATGATGAACATATTGGTGTTTGTAATTATGGTCAAGAATGAGCAGTGCTTTCCTAAAACATTTTCAACCCAGAAGTTCTCCAATCATTCTATCTTTTCTTAAGGCTCTTTAGGTTCTTATGCATTTGAAAGTAAATAGCCGGATGAGATTCAGATACTTGTTCGGGTAGAAAAAATTTAAAAAGGAAATCATTTCCAACCGAAAGAATCTTTACATCACTTGCACACACGTTTCCTCAACAACCATTTTGAAACTCCAGACCTCAGTTATGCAGCAGTTCCCTAAATTGAGCATAGCTATCAACTAGAATTTCATTTGACTCTCTTCTCTTCTCTTCTTTTTTGGTTATTGTTTTCAGAACTTTATCCTCCATTCCAGTTTCTCTCAAGAATTATATATAATCATTTTAAGAACAAATTAGCGCAAATTTTCTTTTTTATCATATCACCTTATCACTCATTACAAGATATGATGCAGGAAAAAAAAATATTGGATGATAAGAATGGAAATGAAAATAATGAAGAATAAGTTGTTCAGACAATTATAACTTTGATGGGCTTTATAATCTAGTGACAAGTACTGATGCTTTCTTAAGCATATTCATGATTTTTCTTCTTACTTCATTGATGACAGCAAATTGTTGGCTTTGGCTTTTGGATTCATTATTTTCTGTAACATCACTTCCAGAATCTTCTTTCCAGGTTTAATACATGTTTCATTTTATTGTACGCGAAACGGTTTTAGTATAGATCACCACCGGCTGGTCACTATCAGATAAATCACATTTATGACAGATACATGCACAAGATTCAATGTGAATTAGCTTCATCGTTAAAAAATAAAAATTCGTGCCCATATGAAAATATACCATGTCATCCACTTCTCTCAACCTAAGGTCCTAACCCATGAGATTTAAAGGGGATTTTCTGAAGCTAAAATTTCAGAAAATAGGAGTTTAAATAGTCAACAAAAAAATAATTTATATAATAGTACTGATAAACACAAAAAGCAAAAAAAAAATTGGTTAATATCATAAGCGCTCACCATAGCATGCCAAGGCTCCTCCCAGCAAAAGAACTGCAATGGCGAAAAGATCTACATATACCTGCAAGATTATTGCAAATTGCACCTTCAACAACCCTAACCAGACAAACAGACACACAGAGAATAAGAAGGTAATACATTTCCATATGAGAATTACTAGTTAAAAATATATTTTAGTGCACTTGAACAGGTTGCCATTTAAAGACATTTATATTTTCCTACAGTTCAGCGACAGCATACAGACTAAATAAGTACAAAATGAATTGCTTTGAACATCTTACATCATGTGAACCAGAACTATCCCATTTATTAAATTAACCATGCAAGATTCCACTATGAACAGAAATAATTAACCATTGCTATGTCAAATCTTACTAGCAACCATCAGTAAGGACATTGCCATGGTTCAGTTATCATATCCCAGTAAAAGTCTCCTATGTTGTTAAATTTTAATCAGCTACAGAGCAAACTGTATTTCTTTTAATTTCTAAATCTTAAAGGGAGAGGAAGGGAGCATACTGATAACTGAATTACTCAACTAGTCATATGTTTACCCAGAAGAAATTACAACAAATATGATGTATCTTATATCTCCATTAAAAAAGTTATACTAAAACTGTATATAAATATCATACTGCAAGACCAAAGAGTAGTTCAATAGCAAAGATGTATTCCAGCAAATCCTGTGATAACACGGCAGGTATATTTTTCCATAATTGAAGCGATTAAGTTTAATAACATTCAAAAATTGTACTTGCATGTTACAATTAAGATTAAGAGGCCAAGTCATAGCATTTGTTTAAAAACATAGGATAATCAGAATAAACCAAAGGCCCATGTGTGCATGCCTGAGCAACGACTTCGGAATCAATTGGATTCTTTCCCATGCCAATCCAGATTAGCACAGCACATGCTATCATTATTGCAAAAACTATCACAGTAACCTGATGAAGATTCCTTATTAGATAAACTAAAATATGGATGATAATACAAAGTTATAGTGTTGCCAAGGAAGTTAAAATGAAGGTGTACAAAAGTTTTACTGCTTCAGTACCAAAATCACAATTCTTTGTCGGCTTCCTGTATGGATCGCCCAAAAGGAGAAACATCTTCTGCAACCATTGGTATTAGAATCAGTTCTCCTCTTCTCCAGCAGGGCTTCTTGTGGATTATATCCTTCATCCTCATCATCGTCATTTGACTGATGGCAAAGGTCAACCCTAGAAACCATTCCAATTGAAGTTTATCTTTTAGTTTCTGAAATCAACAACTTTGTCGAAATTTAGCATTCTAATGGGTATAGAACATTGAATTAACTCTTTAGAGGTATTAGGTATGCATCCATTAAATGACAGTTCCACTGTCACGTGATGAGGCAGGAGAGTGTGCCCATCACAGCTTGCAATTTTAGTATATATCAAAGGCCAATGGTATTCTAGGCTTCCAGGGTTGGTTAAGAAAGTAAACATTGTAATTTTAAGCTTTTCAATCATAAATAACTGGAGTCAAGCATGGAAATGAACTCCTGAAAAACTCAGGTACCATACAAAATCTAAATTTAGAGCAGAAAATAAAGTTGCAAAAACATTTATATATGGAACACTATCTACTTTAGTAGATTGTTTTAATATATGTCCAAGTATGATCTTCATTAAAAGAAGAGTTCCAGTATGAGTGAATGATTACTGGTAACCCAACACTGTAAATAAATCATGATTGCAATCACTGGATGTCCCAAAAATCAGTCCTTGCCATGAAAAATTGGATATGAAAAAAGAACTTGTATTTGACATTAACTTTATGTCTTATATGCTATATTATATTTTTAAGAGAAAATATATTGTAATAAACATCACAATCATATTATTTATAATAGTAGTATTTGTTTTGTATTTTTTTGTTCAAACAGAAGCACAATGCAGATGGTAAACAACAGATTTGACTATTAAAGACACCCAAATTCATTATCCAGTAAATTTATATCCAGAATGTTGTGTATTAAAATACATGTTGAAAACAAAGCATTCAAATTCTCAAGTAACAAAGCAAGAATGACTTACCAGAATGACAAGAGTAGAAAAAATGCTGCAACAAACAGAATTTTGGGGAAAGCTGCAAAAATAGTATCTACTGGTTTAAGCGACCTTTAAATTGTCATCGAGGACATCTATAATTCAATAACCACTCAAGAAGGTTGATGATTAGAATTTGCTTACCCACGACAATAAAACCACAGGAGTTTGACCAGCAAAGCCAACCCTTGCAAGCAGCAACAAGACTTAAAACAAAATAAAAGAAATACCCTGCCATTCAGAAGTTATATTTCATTATCCATCATGTGATCCAAATAAGGACTTCAACCATCTTCTGAGACACATTATTGAGATCATTGGCAATGAACAGCTTCAAGACAAAAGGCTAAATAAATTAAAACTACACATATGCATAGGTACTGCTGATGAGATTCTGATAATAATGCCAAAAATTATGCTCTATATGCTTAAAGTTTAGGGAAGAAGAGCTTCTCAAGCCTGCATTATTATAATTATTTGTAGCATCTAAATGATCCAGGAAATGATTCTGCCTTGCTTAGGGCCTTCCATTCCATAAACACTGGCTACAGATTTTTTATTTACCACCCCATATTCTTGGGAACTATTAATGTTGCATTCACATTCCAAACATTTGGTTTTCAAGCATCATTATGCACTTATTTTGGAGCCACCACATCCATATGCTCATAATATACAAATTCAGGGTATTCAAACTAATAATTAGTAAAGGAACAGTATCGCTTGCTGTATTCAGCTGATATGTGTTGTTTGACATTTAGCCGCTATTTGGTTTAGTTAAAAATCAGATTTTAGTATGTTTTGATAAAAGTTGATGGAATGTGCGGTTGAAAAGTTATGGTCCATAAAATATGTGGTTATAATCAATTGTTGATGTTAATTATGATTTTTATTCACTTTTTAAGCAGAACCAAACAGGGACTTAGTGTTAGTATCAGGCGGCATCAATTAAAGGTCTAAGAAAACAACGATTCTAAAACTACTAAGTTCTCACCCAAATTTGAGGATCCAATCATTAGATGAAACACCTGCAATAAGACATGATTTTATCAGATTTACACTTTGATAAAACAGAATAATCAGCCATTATAAAGCCACATATATTAGATTTTGAAACGCAATCACTGATCCTTCAGCATTTAAATATCCTCTCTTGTCTATCTATTAGACTAGCATCACCATGAACATATATTACAAGTTGCAAATTTGAAAAGTGGATGCATTTCACATTCGAGAAACCCACCAGGAAAATGTTCTACCAGAAAATGAATACAAACATTCCCAACAAAATATACGTCTAACACCAATCTTGGAAAAGAAGTTCCGAGTCCAAGATCCATCTTGGAATAGGCTTTTAGGGTAGTCATAATTGTGTATTTTAACATTCTAAAAGACTTCATCAGAACTGAAATGGAACTATAGAAGGGCAGAAACTATAGAGTACTGCAAAAAGAGCATCAATTGTAGAAAGATATTTTTAGAGTATTGTCAATTAAAACCACATTCCTAGATTGCTTATTTTTTGAATGGAAGAATGGTTCACCAGACATCTAATAGACTTCAAAGGAAATTGAATATTTGGTGAGGAATGTTTGGAATAACATAGCCCAAAGCCCAAAAGAGTCATCATGCGCATACACTATATATGTTAGTTTTTTTCATTTTCCTTTCCGTGGCAAGACTTTAGACAAACACTAGATTATAACACAGAAACATCACAGGTTTTCATACCAGTCCATCTTATCCAGTAGCTAAAAGAAACTCACTTAAAAGAATGATCTGCAATTTACAACTGCTGTTGGAAACATAATTACATAGTGTTGAATGGACAAGCAAACAAAGGGGAAGGTGTTGTGTGGATAGAACAGCAGCTTACTTTTTGACGCGTCCAGCCAAGTTGTGAGTTCCTTGAATGAATCCTCATCAACTGGTACAACACCAAAAAATGAAAAATGAAAAAACTAAAATTCTTGAATCTCATAAATTGGTATATCCTAATAGGCAGTAATGGAGGCAGCAACATGCAAACATGTGAAAAGATCAAATGCAGAAACAAACTAATATACCAGAAAAAAACACATCGCATTTGCCATATATCATGGCCAATTAAACTCCAAGAACCCAAAAGTAAAATCCATTTTTTTTTTAACAAAAAAATAAAAATTAAAAAAAAAAATAAAAATCGAATCTCTACCACTCACCAAAACTAAAGATTGGATAATAATCTTCATAGTTCACACTATTTATCCATATATCCTCTACCAAAAAATTAATTATTCCCCAAAAGTCCCGATGAGATTATCATCAAATTAGCAGTGTATCTCTCAATCTATATCTCGAAAGTAGAATTGAAAGTAAGAATTACCTGACAGAAAGCGAGAGCTGCAATCACCCCATCAGCGCAGGCAAGACCCACATTCACTCCCACCAACGCTTTTGGATAGCAACTCCCCTCTCTCAATTCCAACATTTTCCCTTAATCCCTTTACACTATTCTCGAAAACACTCACTCTGACTGATTATGTGTGTGTATTTTTATACAAGAAAGCTGAATTTTGCAGTGTCAATATATATATGTACCACAGTATATGTATTGTATATATGTTTGTACCGACCTCGTGGAGAACTAAGGAAAGAAAAATTGTGGTACGGCAAGTTTCGAAAAGGATATCTTTTCTTTCATTAGAATTTCTATGTTGGTATCTTTCAATTTTGGTCAGATCTGATTGTGGATTCTCCCAATCCCACCAGGTTGAGAAGACAAAAAGAAGCACTAATTAGAAACTAGTAGTAAACACTTTCTTATTGGATCAAATGAATGATATGGTCCTAGCCCGAGTACGAAATTTGTATTGAAAAAAATAAATTTTAAACAATTCAATTGTTTAAAACTTATTTTTATGAAAATTATTAATTAAATGTGATTGATTGCTTTAATTTTTAACTTAGAAAATATTATAGTTGTTCATTTTTTATTGATGGATAGATAAAAAGAGGAGATAGATAAAAAAGAGTGAATTCCCTTAAATAAAATCATATTCCCCCCTAAAAAAAATATATTCATGTGACCAAAAGTAGAAAAATATTTTCTATAAAAAAAATGTCAACTATACAATACAAAAGTTGGAATTTAAGTAGATAAAATACATTTTTCATGGAAAATATTGACATCAAACACACCATTAATGTTTTTTAAGTAATAATATCATTTGTGAAAGTAATTGATATTGTTATGGAAAAAATTAAAATTGTTAATATGTGTGTGTGTGTGAATAAAAGTTCTTGTTAAATTATGTATATAATGGTAAAAAGATATACTAAATTGAAAAACCTAAAAAATCCAAACTCCTTATTGAACATAGATCTTAAGACAACCCATAATTGATATGTCCTGTGACTTGATCCTATTTGTATTTACTCTTATTTAAACATACTTAAAATCAAACATTATTAAATCTTACAGACAAATAGTCCCGATAAAACTACGTATATGGATCGTATCATCAAATTGTACTTCCAAACGCACCGAATACTATATCAAAAGGATTAAAAATCACTTCTACTCAAATGATTAATATAACAACACGGAAAAATAGCTTCTCATTCGTAAGCAAACAATTAAATAAGACAAACTCACTCGTAAATGAACTCATATTAAACAGTCAGTAATTCCATAGTGTGTTGGTCAATAGAATTCCACAGCAAAAATAAAAAAACACTTACGAAATGGACCAAAAAATCCCATGTTTACCTCAAAATCTTGTGACGTGTCCTCCACTTGCTCTATGATTCGTTTATTCTTGTGCGTTATTTGGAGCAATAGAAAACAAAAAATTAACACCAAAAGCGGTTAGTAAGAATGAAAAAGAATTATCAAAAGCAAGAGAAATGTGCATACCCATTTTGAGCGAGTGCACCACCAAACATGTTTGGATGTGTTGATTGAACAAACCAATTAGTATTCCCTTATAAAGCAAAAAGATTCAGTTTTTCATTCAGTACAATTAATTATTACTTATTATAAATTATAGCAAAATACTACATAGCCCAACTAAGTACTTGAGGGTTAAGGAAATGGAAAGGCCAACGAAAACATACAAATATCAAGATCTATGAAAACCCATTAAAATAAGAATTGATGTTGGGTAAGAAATCCTAAACCTAAACGATGAATTATCCAAAATTAAGCAAATCAGATTTGGAGCATACTTGTCTGCAGGAGGACATAAAAACATAGGCACCTTCCAAGGTGGACAAACAATAATATAGAACAAAAACAAACAAACAAATTATTACGCCTCCAATCCAAGGCTCCATAGAAAATTGACACGTGGACAACCACGTGGGAGACTGATCCACGTGGCAGAAAGTCAAATGATGACCCATGAGGCTGAAACACAAAAGGACAACAAACTGAAACCCTTACTCCATAGCCGAAGTACTAATTGGAGCGAACCTCGAGCCAAAGCACTTCCTAGAGCGCTGCAGGAAAAGTAGAAAAGGATCTATCCGAAGCTCTCCACTTAGAGAACCACCTTCAAGGATCTATCTGAGGCTCCCAAACTAGTCAAGAAGCCCATAAAGCCGACATTGTCCCTCATAATAGATTTGAGGATCTCTCATAAGTGATTAACGTGACAATTGTAATAAAGTTTGTCAGTATAACAGCCTATTGTATAGGGCGACTAATCATTTATCAATGTATTAATTGAATGAATAGACAGCGAGTGATGTGAAGCCTTAGTTATGGAGATGAGGTCACGTGGTTCTGATCCAACAGTTACCACGTCAGCCAATGTAGTATAAATAGGGTCTCTTTATAACATTGAAGGGGGTTGGAGAATTGATAATTGTTGCTTGCTTACCGCTCGAGCGATAATTTTAGAGACTTTGTGGTTCGCTTGGTGTTAGGTTGTCGCTCGAACGACGGTCTCATATAGGAAATCCGATTTTTTCTTAAGTTAGAATCTTGTTTTCCAACCCTACTTCATTCACTAATTTCTCATTCATCTGGAAATAGTTTTCTATGTCCAAATATACTAAATTCATCTATTGATGAGTAGAACATGATTGACTCATTTCTCTCTATATTCAAGTAGCGAGACCCATCCAAATATTTGGTTAAAGTCTGATTAAAAATCAATTTTCTATAACTATTTTCCAACAATCTCTCACATGAATGGAAATTACCAACATACACTAAAAAGCAGACTCTAACAAAAAATAAGTACATACGACAAGTTATAGCATCAGGAGAGGTGGCTTTTGGCTTTCAACCTTCTTTAGTTGAATACAATCGTATTTATTAGGCTAATCTGTGAACAAGATATTTTGAACTGTCCAACTATTTATATAAATCAAAACAATTGTGCCAACACCATAACCTATTTAACAACTTCTGTTCTCATGGCCGTGTTCATTTTGGCAATGAACAACTCTTGGTTTCATAAGTGTTTTAAGAAAAGCTCAATTCTCATAGAAACGGCATCGCTTCACACTTACACCGGTGATCTCCTGTAGTATCATATCATACTTCTCTTGGCTACTTCCAAGATATATGAATTAATAAAAATATAATTTATCCTTAACAATCTAGCACTTTTAATTCTATAGGAATGGGAATAAATGCATTTTTGAATCGTTGATAACTTGGTTGTCTCATTGACCCAAGATCTTGGGATCTACAATTAACGAGGTTGGGTTTCCGTCATAGTGATTCCATTCAATAGGCTTCAGGTCCATTCCCCTTATAAGATGGTAATAGTGATCTCTCGATAATCCTTTCGTCAAATAATCTGCTATGTTTTCCTTCGATTGACATAGTTAACTGAGATTACACCATTCGATATTAGTTGTTTAATGGTATTATGTCTCCGACGAATATGTCATGATTTACCATTATACATATTATTTTGTGCCTTAACAATTGCCATTGACTACCACGATGTATGTTAATAGCAGATACTGATTTTTCCCAATAATGAGTAACCCTGAGAAAATTACAAAATCATTCTGCTTCTTTCCCAATTTTATCTAAGGCAATAAACTCTAATTTCATCATGGATCAAGCTATACAAGTTTGTTTAGAGGATTTCCAGGGTAAATCTTCCACCTTCCATTGTAAAATATAACAACTTGTAGACTTTGAATCTTTTGTGTCAGATATTCAATTTGCAGCGGTATATCATTCAACATCACAGGATATCTAGAATAATGTAATACATAGTCTATAGTGTGTCTTAAGTATTTAAGAACTCTCGTTAATGCCTTCCAATGTCATTACCCAGATAACTTGTAAATTTACTTAACTTATTGACCACATATGCTATATTTGGATGCGTGCAATTAGTGTATACATCAAACTCCCTATAATGTATGAATATTACAATTAAGATATGGGTTCACCAGTATTTTTGGCTAAGTGTAGACTTAGGTATACTGGTGTTTTAATAGGATTATCGTCATATGTCTTAAAATTTCTTAAGTATAGCCTCAACATAATCCCTATCATAACATCAGCGACTCCCACATCCTTCATATCGAAATGTTTTATCAACATTTTCTTAGTTGTAGTAATAGCTTTCGAGTTATTACTCATTATTAGCATATCATTAACGTATAAACACACAGTTACATATTCATTAGATTTGCTTCAGATGTAGAAACATTTGTCATATTCATTAATTTTAAAGCCATTTGACAATATAGTTTTGTCAAATTTCTCACTTCATTGCTTCGGTGCTTGTTTAAATCCATACAATGATTTTATAAGTTTGCACACCATTTTCTCCTTTCTGGGAGCTACTAACCCTTTACGTTGTTCCATATTTTCAAATTCACCATTTAAAAAAGGACATCTTTACGTCCATTTAATGTATTTCGAGATTGTGTAATGCCGCAATTGCAATCAATACTCAAATAGATATGATCCTTGTAACATGTGAATATATATATCGAAGAAGTCTAGACCTTCTCTTTATCTATATCCTTTGGCTACTAATCTAGCATTGTACCTATCTATCGATCATCTTAAAGCTTTATTTCTTGATGGAAGATCAACCAATTCCCAAGATGGTTTTGCATAATGGATTCGATGGCATTGTTAATTGTTTCTTTCCAAAAAGGAGTTTCGGGAGTGGACATTACTTCGTTAAATGTTCTTGGATCATTTTCTAAAAAGTATATTAGAAAATTTGGGCCAAATATCTTAGAGATCTTTTGCTTCTTACCACGACTTGGTTCTTCATCTACTTGATGATTCCCATTTATTGTATCGTAAGTTCGTCTTTATGAAGTTTTACAATGAAAGATATTTTCAAAGAATGCAACATTCCTTGATTCGATGATCGTACTTATATGTAAATCATGTACTTCTGATTTATGAACTAGAAATCGATATGCACTACTATTGTTTGCATATCCAAAAAGACACAGCCTATTATCTTTGGTCCAATCATAACATGTTTAGGCTTATGTATATGTACTTTTGCTAAGCACTTCCGCACTTTTAAATATTTGTAGGAAGGTTTTCGACATTTCCATAACTCATAAGGTGTTTCAACTTTACTCTTGCATGGTATTTTATTAAAGATGTGATTTGCAGAAAGTATAACATCACTCCACAAATTTTGAGGTAAGTCCAAACTTATTAACACTGCATTCATCATTTTTCTAAATGTTCAATTTTTGCATTTAGCAACACTGTTAGAATGTGGTGAGTGCAGTACCATTATTTGATGAATACTTCCAGATAATGAACATAATTTTTCAAACGGTGCAACATATTTTCCACCTCGATCACTACAAATCATTTTTATTCATTTTTCAAGTTGATTTTTAACTTTATTTTTATAATGTTTATATGCTTCCAAAGCTTCATCTTTGTTATTCAACAAGTATATATGACAGTATCTTATACAATCATCAATAAATGTAACAAAATACTTTTTACCACATTTTATTTGAACAAATTTTAAGTCACATATGTCACTACATATAAGTTCCAAAGGTATTGTGTTTGTTTCAAATGAATGAAACGATGTTTTAGTTAACTTAGCCTCCACCCAAATCCCGCATTTCCATTTGCATTAAATGCATATTTGGTAGTAAACTTAAATTTATTATCTTGCATATAGAATTAAAGTTTATATATCCTAATCTATGATACCATAAATTAGACGACTCAAGAATATAAACAAAAGAAGATATTTTATTCTTTAAATTATTCATTACATTAGTAAGGACATTCATCTTGAATAATTCATTCCTTTCATCGTCTTTGCCTACATACATATTATGTTTGGTAAGTATACACTTATCCAATACAAAGTTGCTAAGTAAAGAACCCGACACTAAGTTCTTGCAAATATTCGGTACGTGAAGTACATTATTAAGGATAAGTTCCTTGCCCGAATTCATCTTCAACACCACTTTGCCTTGTCCTTCAAAGTTTAAGCTTGAAGAATTCTCCATGAATAATTTCTCACAATTAGTAGGTGTAGGATGAGAACATTCCTTTATCACCATAAATGTGATGGGTTGCACCCGTATCAACCTACCATTCCATGAGATTCCCAATGTTGTTGCATTCATAAATAACGGCCGACAAGTTCATATCTGATATACCATCAGATTATGCATTGGATACAATGATATTTGCTTAGACTTGCTTCTTTGATTTGCGACATTCAATGGAGTAATGTCCAACCTTTGCACAATTGTAGCAATTTCCATTGAACATTTTTATCTTCTTGTTATTTCCTTGCTTGAAGGATTCAACGGAGTGCTTCCTCGTTTTATTCTTTGCATTGATTTCCACCATATTTGCATTTGCTTGAGGTATATGATTTCTTCTACGCTTGTCCAACTTTATGTTATCTTCTTAAATCCACAATCAAACGATGATTTCTTCAATGTTCATCTCCTTACGCTTGTACTTGAGGTAATTCTTGAAGTCTTTCCACATGGGAAGAAGTTTTTCGATGATTGCCGTCACTTGAAATGATTCACTTAGAGACATGTTCTCATCTTGAATATCATGAAGAAGAATATGCAATTCTTATACTTAACTGATGACCATTTTGGAATCTACCATCTTGTAGTCAAAAAATTTCCCGACCATGAACTTCTTTGTTCTAGCTTTTTCAGTTTTGTATTTCTTCTCCGTGGATTGTCAAAGTTCCTTTATAGATTTCATGGAACTGTATACATTGTAGAACGTGTTGTACAAGTCATTCAGAATATAACTCTTGCACAGAAAATCTGAATGTTTCCAAGCATCCAACGTTATCAACAATGCCCAAATGTTTCCTCTTCTTGCACGGTGGGAGCATTCTCATTTAAGAACTTTACCAAGTTTAGTGTTGCTAGATAGAACAACATTTTTGTTGCCATCTCTTAAAATCAATCCTACTAAACTTTTTCGATTTCTCTCATGTGGAATGGAGATTGGATGAGAGGGAGAATCACAACCATATGAATCACAACGAAAGGAAGTAAGTTTGGAGGAACCACTTCCGAAGCACCAACATTTGAAGTCATCACATTGGAAGTAACCACATTCGAAGTAACATCGGTGTTGTTTTTAACGGTAGTCATTTTTGTTTACACAAACAGGAGCTTAACCAAACCAAGATTAGAATCCAAGAAGGAGTAGAAAAGCTAAACCGAAATGAAATCAGTTTAACCGAGTTGAATAGAAATTTTGTAAAGATATCACTCAAGAATAGAAATTCGACTTAAGATTGATGTTTGTAAATCAGAATTAAGCGATTTCTTTGACTTAAAATAAACTTACCAAACCTACCAACAATATAATGGAAAATAAAAGAAAATTTGGACAGAATAATGTCGAGGATTGAGATGCAAATGATCAAGACAATAGTTAAAATCTTTATCCTTAAATTGAATTTGCCCCGTGCGGATGCCTACCGATTATGTCAATTAACTCCCAATATACAACAATTGACTTCTTGTATTTCCAACACTTCAAAACACAATAATAGCGAACCAAATGATGCTTTTGTACTCCTCTTCAAATGACAAAAATAGAATAAGGATTTAATGCAAAACTTTGGAAAGAAAATGATTTTTTATTTTATACTATGATTGCATAAGATATGAATGAATGAAAATAACACCAAGGGGTCTTATTTATAGATATACAAAGGTTGCAAACTGGAGAGACACAACCCAAATTCAACTTGTTTCACGAAGCTCGCCTGTCGTTGGAGCGACAATTTCAGAGACTTTTTCGCTTGCATGACAATAGGATGTTGCTAGAGCAATGGTCTCATATAGGAAATTCGATTTTTTTTCCAAGTTAAAATCTTATTTTCCAACTATACGTCATTCACTAATTTCTCATTCATTCGGAAATAGTTTTCTTCGTCCAAATATACTAAATTCATCTACTTGGTGAGTATAACATGATTGACCAATTTCTCGTCAAATTTAAGTAGTGAGACCCATCCAAATATTTGGTCAGAGTTTGATAAAAAAAAATCAACTTTCTATAACTAGTTTTCAACATATATTAATATAGAAACAATCATATACAATAATAAATTAAATACATAAAAATTAAACAAAGCTTATAGTCAGTACATTTTAAGATGAAAACCGGCATAGAACAAAATAAACCCCATGTCCTTCCCTATTTTCTCAAATGCATCAAAAGCTTACCCAATTATTGAATGCAAACTCATCAAAGCGTACACCTCAACGTTTTTAAAAATTAATATGTATTTAAGTTACATATCAAATGAATGTAAATATTAGTTTTAATGGAAAGATGAAGAGACTTTTAAACGTAGGGTGAATTAATAATGATAATATTTTTAATGAAAAATCAAGTACTTTGAGAACCATTTTTACCCTATGTTTGACCCCCATTTTCTCATAAAGTCATTTTTTCAGAACTCATTTTCAACCATATATTTACACTGTAAAATATTTTGCATGCAAAATTAAAACTTTTCCTTATTTTTTAAACGCACATTATCCAACAAAATATTATTTCAAAATGTATTTTGACAAAAAAAAAAAAAAGGGACTCAAACATGCACTTAATATTATATGTTGCAAAATTAACTTAATGCATTAAAATTAGGAAGATCAAATAAAGAAATAGTTGACAAAGAAAAAAAAAATCAAGGACAAAATTGTAAGCCAAATGAGAGTATATTGGACATATAGCTAACTATATAAAGGTAAAATTGATATTCAAAAGTTTATCTTCAATCCTCCCTTTTTAAATAGGATAATTGTATTACTATCACAAAATATACTTAGTACACCACATTATATTCACACCACAATTATAGTATATTTTCAATAAATACACGACAATAAATTTAGAAGTATACTCCTAATTAATTTAAAACAAAAAATGAAAAAGAAATATAGCATTGTGGTTTACTTATCATTCCAATATTTCTACTTATTTTCCTCAGCTTTTCCACACATTTTGAATTTTTTGTCATCTTCCTTTAATCATCAAAATTGATGATGTTTGTACTTGAGATAGGATAGAAAACATGTGAAATATAGTACTAAGTTAGTCATGAAGTTATTTTTCATATTTAACAATCTTTCTTTTGATATTTATATAAAAGGGATACTGAAAATGTTAATGAATCACAATCTTCCCCTCATTACTCAAGGATAATACACAATTAGAGGTGGTAAAAATAATATGGAATGAACAATTTTTATTTTCACAACGTGTTTGGTGAATGTGAACAGAATTAATTTCATCTTCTTTTAACCATCAAAATTGATGATGTTCGCGTGACTGGTGCACTACAAAATTTTTCGCCATTGATTGAGATTCAACAGTATAACTCAAAACCACCAAACAAATGTTGGATTTGCTATTATGGGTTGAAAATCCATAGGTCAAAAATATAATTATGACCATAATTTGCTTCCATAGGATCAACATTAGAATTTCAACAACACCATTGAAGGAAATTGGATTGCATAGGATTAATTGGTGTAAAGGAAAGTTCAACACCAGAATTTCAAAAATTCTCTCAAAAACATCTCCATTGACAGCACCAAATTTTTTTGTTTTTGTTGGAATTAGGGTTCTAAAGATGGTAATTTGAATAGGCATATTTTATGATTGTGGTGGAAGAATAAATTATTTTATGTGATAAATATATCAAAACTTCATTTATGTAATTTTACTTAAGGCTATTTAATTAAATAAAAAAATATTAATATCATGGTGTAACTAACAAAATTTGTATTGGTAATATAATTACCCTTTTAAATATAGTAGTAAGTTAATTAAGTCATGTTTGGTCCACTAAAAAAGTCAATTAAAATCCAATTTAGTGTTATCTTTTAATTAGAATCATACATTTCATGTTGAAGTTAATACCACAAAAATAATATTTATTAAGACAAATTGTGCATTCTAAAAATTTAATGCACATGGAACACGAAATTTACCACACATTACCCATATAAAATATTGCAGCTTCGATTATCAATATTATTTCACACACACGCGCGCGCACATACACTCTTTTATACCTTTGCGACTCCACTATCAATAACGTCACTATCAATAACGTCAGGTAAAGATTCGCATATAGTAATTATTATAAGCAATAAGCGATTTTTTTTCCTTTTTTTTTTTTTAATTTTCTTTCCTTTTTTTTTTTTTTGGGATGTTGGAATTTTAACGATTTAGAGGATAAGTCACCAGAGTTAATTGTATATATAATTATGAATTGTAAAAGAAGATTTACTTGTAAAAATCTTTAAGAGACTCTAATTTAAAGATCGTATTTTACAATTTAGAGAGAAACTGTAAATTTAGAGAGTAAATTTTTTACATATTCCAACGGTCTCTTTAATTTTAATACTTAATTTTATTATTTTTACTACTCCCAATATGTATTTATTATTTTTTCCTATATTTTATTTTCATCAACTTCCATTCAAATTATTATATTATTTTTCTCCTTTTTCTTTGTATATACTATTTAATTGTGCCAATATGTGGAGATGATCTAAAGAGGTTCAATTTCAAAGAATGCTTCACATCGAGGAAATGTATGGAATTGGGGGCTTTATATTGGAATTAAAAATGATCATGTTCAAAACTGAACAATTATTTTTCAAAATTTCAGTTAAGGTGTTGATTCTAGGGGATAAATTCAGCTTCAGAGTGTCAAAATCCCTTAACTGTAAAATACTATGCAATTAAAGACTTGAGGAAATATAGCATTGTTCTATACCCCGAAATAACGTAATTGCTAAATTCTAGTTTTATCTATCTTGCTGAGAGTTCAATTGATGCCAAGGTTCGCTTGATGAATGCTTCTCTTGTAATTGGAATTAATCACGTCTAAAAATTTCTATTAGTTGCTAAATGCTAATTGTCTTCCTTTTACTTAGACTAGCTGTTCTAGATTTATGTCATTCGGAAAATTTATTGGCATGATAGGGAAGAGGGGGAATGATTGTTCCTATGCTTTGATTTTACCCACAATTTCTTTTTGTATTGTTTTATGACTCGAGTTCACAAAGTTGTTGTAATTTTTTACATGTACGAAACAGATTCATCGAAGAGGAAGATAATGAAAGCATTAGTTTCCATGTCCGAACATGGTTTATCCTATAGGGTTCATTGGCCATGGTGAAACAAATTAAGCCCTTTAGTATAGCTAAAAAAAAAAAAGATATTTTATAGATTATTATTAAAATTGATAAAATATATGATTGAAAAGTTGAGGTCCTATAAAATGTATGGTTAAGATTAATTATTAACTTTGACTTAAATTTTAATTAAGATTAAAATCCACACCAAATAGGAGCTAAAACTTAGTGGCCATGGTGATACTAAGTGGGAAATTTGATGACCATGGTGAAACAAATTAAAATTCGATGGCCATGGATAAAATTAACCCATAAAAAAATTCCATTATTCACTTTGTTACTGGTATAAAAAAGGTCAACTATAATTGGGCCTAAGTCAAAACTCCTAACCGACCTAAATTGATCGAACCCGAATTGGATTAGGTCGGGTCTATTTCGATTACCACATCAGATCTGATCAGTTCAGCCCAAAATCGATCCAATCCACAAGCTATATATAGCTAATGGAAAGGGATGTTTAGACTCAACTCAGCCTTGTCATTTGCCCCAAATTATTAAAAAAATTATTTTCTTCTACATTCCCTTTTGACGTTCATCTTATTCTCCATTAAATTTCAAAATAACAAAAATTAATGGCATCCGGGAAAAGTGGGATACAATGAAATTGCAATTGCAATCGATGCAATTTCACAAACATAACACTGCATTGATTGTTATAGTGTGCATGGCTGACAGTCGTACAAAATATAAGTAGGCAAGTTGACTCGCGAACTTGAGACGGGCTGGCTCGCACGAACGATTCGTTGCTCATTAGTGAAGTGAGCTGAGTCGAATAGCAACTCGCTCCGCTTTCTGCCCCCAGGTTCAACCCTATCATTTTCCCCAAATTTATGAAAATATGTTCTTTTCCATTCCCTTTCAAAGCCCAGACATTCATCTTATTCTCTAAATGAATTCCAATATTCTCCACTAAAATTACGCTCTTTCTATTATGTTATCAATAAATTCAATTTTCAACTTTTCAATTTTTGAATCTCGATATCTTTGTATAAGATTACATTCGATTTTCACTACGGTAATTGATCTTTGAAATCTGAACCATATTTTGCTTTTGTTATGTAATCGCTATTATTGCGTAAGATTATATCCGAAGAAGATAGCGATGGAAATGGGTTGACCTAAGTTGACTCGACCCAGAAGGCAAGTCGGTTACGATATATTGGTCAATGAGTTGAGCTTGAGCCAGCTCATTCACCAAGGGGGCATGCGTGCATGGCTCATGAAGTGTTGAGTCCAGACGGCTTGCAAGCCCTTCAATTTTTTCATCTTATTTGGTTTTAAAAATGAATTAAATACTGAAAACTATAAATTAAATAGTGGCCTAACTCGCCTGATTAAAAATTGAGCTCTACTCATCCCTAAACTCTGCCAAAGTTTTGCTAATGTTCATAAACTGATTATATATAGGGTCGGACCCACGTGGGGTCAACTGATCCAACGAAATTTTTTAATTTTTTTTCAAAAATTCTGTAGACAAGCCATAGGCCGTGAACGCTTTGGGTGAGGAAGAAAAACACTCCATCGCACCGAGCTTGCCTAGTGCAGTTTATCTCTCATGTGTGGTTTGCGGGCTACTGCACATGGAGCGATGTTTACCCAGTGTGCACTCATGAGTAGCGGCTGTGGGTTTATACGTCAAAAAAAAAAAAAAAACACTCCATCTCTGATTCTTCAAACCTAGGTCAATTTCTCTTTCTTTGTTGCTCTAATTTTCATTATAATCCAATTTAACTTCTGGGTTTTTTAATTCCTCTGGAAAGCTCAACTGTGTTCTAATTACTTCTCTGAATTTTTATTTTTTTTCCTACTATTGCCGAATTGGAATTTGAGGGTTTTGTTTACAAACTTATTTCAAACTGGCATCGATTGATTTCTAGAGTTGAAATGAACTTGATGGTAAAGTTTGCACGGGTAAAAATTAAAGTTTTTGTGGTTAAAATTGAGGTTTGTTAACAATAAAAATTAAATTTTTTTAATTATTTACTTTGAAATAATGCTGTCAAAATATATTCAAGCTTATTGGTATCTGAGTTTTGTTCCTTTGTATGTACTGGATTTACATTTGACTCTCTCTCTCTTTTATTCGTAATTGAGGGTATGAGATTTCGACTTTGCAATTGATTTTGGTGAAATGTTTGAAATTATAGGTTTTAGTGTTTATATTTGATTTCCTCTCCTTTTTCCTTTAAACATTTTTCACCCACATTTCTTTCTCAACATTGGAGTTTGTGTTACCTGTATAGAGTAGATTTAAGTATGTAATTTGTATTGCATCGTTGTCAATCGTCCTTGGGGCGCTAGGCAAGACCAAAAGAAGACGCTCAATGCCAATGATTGAAGCCTACCGTCCTTGGAGTGCCTAAGTTCTACTCGAACGTCCCCAATTTTTGACCCCACAATGAAAATGTCTGACTCGTCACTATTTATATATACTCCAGTTACTTTTTTTTACACATTTTGAGGGACACGGGAGTACAACTTAATAATCTACTATTCAATTCTATCTATTTATAATTTAACATTTTATAAACACTTCCCTAGCATGCTCACAATTTAATGAAGCTCCGCACCGTCAATGGACCAAACTCTCATGAGCCGAACAGTCTAGTGGCCAAAGCCCATTGTCACCATAAGAAATGCTCATTATAGTGAACTAGTAATATGTTGTATTGTACATCATTCATCACAATTCTGTCTATTCACATACTAAATCACCAATCAAATAAGCATTACCTATAAAATATGACTTCGAGACTTTAATTTCTAAATGAAAAAGGCATCAAAATGAACTAAAAAAAAAACAAAAACAAAAACA
>CAIGRP010111461.1:294-10614 GCA_903798385.1 Fraxinus cuspidata
AGCTCTTTGAGTAAGACTAAAGATTAATAAGTACATATTTTAAGACTCAAGATAATCTTATAATGAATGGTGGTTGACTTTGGGAATGAAAGAAGAATATTAGATTTAAACAAAACAATTGAAATATTTTAATCCAAATATTAAACAAAATTAGATGCAATACAAAATTAGAATGGAGGCTCCATCAAAATAGGATGTGTGTGTGTGTGGATAAACAAGTTATTTTTAATATTATTATATTTTGTGTTTGAAAAAATTTCCCGTGGTTAAATTGGGGGCCACTGATTCGAATTCTGACATCATCATTGGATGTGTGTGTCGTCATGCTATAGCTCAAGTGATAAAAGTGAGTTTATCAGGTCATTTTAATTTCTTTTAACGATTTCAAAAATATGTAAGAATAAATTTATTAGCATAATTAAGGGTATGTCTATTAAGTTATTTACAAACAGTGGTAAATAAGTGATAAAGTTGCGAGTAATATTTGCGAGTCATTCGAATTAAAAGGTGATTTGACCAAAATTATTTTTTGACCAATGATAAACACCTAAGAATTATGAGCCAAACGTAAACTTAATCAATTTATTATCGAAGAAAAAATAATTGAATGGAACGTGTTAGTACCTTAACCTCTTTACAGTTGACAGTACGATAATTATTAATATATTTTTTTGTTGATTTTTCCGATCACATTTCATGATGAATTATAATAATTTAGAAAAATAGAGTACAAAATACAATCTGAACTGAGTAAAAGACATCAGAGCACGACAACTTACAAGTCTAATATACATATATGCATTTTATGGTTGTTGACTATGGGATGGATTATAAACTAAAACTAGTTTTCGATTAATTCTATTTTTCTTATGAGAATCAAGAAAAATACTGGTATTTTGTACTATTAATATTTTATTTTATGTATTAAATATATAATTGTATTTATTACTAATTACTTAAACACGTGCTCGTGTTAATACCACATATGCACGTGAGATTTATAATTGCAAATATTATGTGGTTTCTCATTACATGATTTTAATATGTGTGAATTGGAAAAGTCTCAATAGGTGCATCGATTAGATACGACTATTCAAGTGCAAAATGTGTATAATAAAGGCTTACAACCTTTGATAGGGTGCGATTTAAACCATCGATCACGAAATTGTGCTATCTAATGGTTAAAATTAGTTTGTGTTAAAAAATGCAATCACTTGAATGGATATATGAAAATCTATAAATTGGACACTCCTAAATCAATATCACGCTTCAAATCAACCTCATATAATCAATTTTGAATTCTTTTATTTCAAAATTATGTCAAAATAATTTTCAAATTATTTTTGAATTTCGCGTTTAATATTTAGTCATCGATATCTTCTAATGTAGAAAAGTACAAACAACGCTGATTTGTCCTGCAAAATTAATATTATACTAAATTAATTTTGGAAGAAGATTGTATCTTGAAAGATAGATATCCATTTGATCATGTTAACGCCCGCGCAAGATGCAAAGTTTGTCTTAAGGAAATTTGCATTCGCATATGTCGCTTCATTTAATCTCCTTCTACTTACTACATTTCAATAAATCGATATTTTGTACGCGTATCTTAGTTTCGATAAATCAAAATTATATTCTATATTTTGCAAGTATAAGTTGCAATTTTATCATCCTTATATGGATGTTGCTTAACTTAATATAATTAAAGAAAAATTGTAACAAAGGTCCCAAACTTTTTAATTTGCCGTAAAATACACTTTTAACCTTTTATCTTTTTGGCCGCAGTCCCAATCCTTTCATTTTAACGACAATCGGTGTTCATTGGACATAATCTATCCAGAATTCAATTAAGTCAACACTGAAATTGAAATTTTGACTCAAATTGACAAATTAAATAATGAATAAAACGATAAATTTACATTTTATATAATTAAATAATTAAATAAAAAAACATCATCTTCTCCAAACCACTCCATCCCCAAATCAAAGACTAGAACTCAATAAATTCATACCACCAACACCCAAACACCGCTGCCAGAACTGCACCGCCAGTAGAATACCTTACATATTCCACTTCTTAATCAAATGGATTCTAAATTTCTCAGTCTCCTAAACCAATAACCTCATGTTAATTACCAAACATATTAAGAAAACCCTCCTTCAATTCAAACAAATCCATAAATACTCATCTTTAAATACACCCACAAATTTCACACACAGACTCCCATTGATTCAAAATTTTCTCATCCTCGAACTGGAAACTATTCAGATTGGGATAAACTGGGAAATTGTTCAGATTTTCTTGAATTGTCGAATCTTGAATATCAAAACCTTAGGCCATCTCCATTCTCCAGAGATCCCAAAACACCATTTTGCACCAAAACCTTCAATGTAGCACTATGCTTTGCACACAGTGAATAGTGTTGCTCCAAATGGTGCAAAGTCAATTTTGCCTCTCTCTTTCATTTTTCAAACATATTGATTAAGGGTAGTTGTATCATTTTTGTTATATTTTATTTTAATACAATAAATTATTATTATAAACAACAACAACAACAACAATAATAATGATAATAATAATTAATAATAATTAAGGAATAAAAAGTTAGTAATTATTTTTGTTAATTTAACGTAATTATTTATAAAAAATTTTTAATAATATAATCAATTATTTTTGTCGATTTAACGTAATACAATAAAAAGTAAATAATTTAGTAATCAATAATAATTTAACATTTTCTTTAATTTCACATAATTATTTATTTAGTAATTAATGTAGTTGTAAAATAAATAAATAAATAAATAAATTTTTAGATAAATAAATTTTTAAGAATTGAAAAATGAAGAAAATGATTAAATATTGTTCATTTAGTATAAGTTTTGGTGTATGGGTTGAAGATGATTTTTAGTTGGTACAAGATTTGATGTAAAATGATGCAAAACTTATCACAAATTTTAGTGTAGCGTTGAAAATGGTATTAGTCCAAGATCCATGGCTGAAGCAAAAACAGTTGTAGCAAATAATAGCTACATGTATACACGTGTAGTGCTTAGCACGTTTGCTTATGTTAAGATATATGACATTTTTGAGAGAAAAAAAAAGAAGAATTATTCGACATGTACATAAGGGTTTACATCTTGTTGTACATAATGTCCAGACATTTTACTATAGGCATTATGTACTCCAAGGTATAAACCTTGATGAACATGTAGCAAAATTCAAAAAAAGAATTGAGGAACAAAATATATACACTTGTAGTGTTTAGTACGTTTGTTTGAGACTTGTATTACAGCAAAACTAGATTTTTCATTTCTAAAATAAATGATACAAGTTAAAATAAGGATAGCAATGGGTCGATGTCGGGGTTGAGGCAACATTCCCATCACTCATCCTACGGGATATTGTTGTTTCTTTGTTTCGTCCCCATATTCGGTTAGGGCAGGAACGGAGAGGTTCGATTCGGGGAGGGGCGGGTATCGGGTATAACAATTTTTTTTTTATTCCTAGGTTGAAAATGAAAATTTAGGCACATTTCTTTGAGTGAATAATAAAATTGAAGAAAATAAATGGAAGATGAATGAGTGACTTACCCGGCCACGAAAAACAACAGCACAACCGTGGGCGGTTGCGCTACCCCACCTTACATGCTTCAACCATCCAACCACCACCATCACCCCCACCCACTTTCACTAATGGATAAGAAAAATAAGGGTCTTCATAAATTACCCTAATATATTTCATTTATGTTAAATTATATTTGATCGGATCTAATATTATATAATTAAAAATGTACTTATTACTTGTTGATCAAAAGATCAATTATACTTCCTTGATTATAATAAAAAAAATGTTTTTTTTTTCAATGGTACAAATTGACTAAACAAATAGCTTGTTATTCTTTACTTGCAAACCTATCTAAATTCCCCTTTTGGTTGAACAACTAGGGTAAGTTTCTTGCTCCACTATGCATAAATAATAGTAGTGTACTAAACTAATTTTGCATTCTTAAGCAATCATCACTTACTTTGGGACACTATTTTATAAGAGAAATAGTTCAATAATATAATATGACGTGATTAAATAATAAAATAGTTTAAAGAAAAATGTAGAAAAATTAATATGAATTGTCGTCATCGTAAAATGTAAGATTTTGTCGAAACTCATATTTTCAACACAATGTGAAACGATTCCAAGTGATCAATTTGCTAGAACTCTAGTGAAGATCGAGGGGATTCTTAAAAATAATTTGTATGCAGTATTAACAAGATTGAGCACCTTAATATTAAAATTTATTTTTTTTAATACGTTGACTATCGAAAATATAACATATTTTCATCAACTTTTGAGTGCTTGAGAATTGTACAGTCTTTAGACTTGGCGAATTGAGCAATTGTATTAACCACATAAGGTAGTCGAGTTGGGAAGTCGATCTCTATACAAGTTCATGTACTTTAAGTCCAAGTTCCATTCTTTTAAAACTTTTTTTTTACGTACTCATTTTTAATCACAAATTTATATGATAAAATATTTTACACGTAAACTCAAAAAAATTTCTACTTTTTAATAAAATATTTTTCAAAATTCACTATTCAAAATAATGTTTTTTCTAAAAAAAAATTGACGGGGCTAAGTGAGAAGGGTATTTTTGAAATAAATGGAGAGTTATTTTTATTTCTCTCTACCATAACACTCTATTTTACCTTTGACCTGTTGTACCTGCATTGCCATCCAAGAAACCGAAAGGTCGTACAAGTCGGTCGAAGCATAGAAATTGTAAACTAGCATTGAAGTGACTTGTATCAACGCGCCACTACAAAAGCGTACATCACGCGTCAAATAATAGTCAGTAGTCACAAGTAGAAAAGTGTGCACATACTCTCCCATTATCTCATGCCCACTTGAGTGTCCATGCCTAAGTTTTATTCTCCCTTCCATTCAATATAACGAGAGGGATTGAATAGTATTGATAGCTTCTCATATCATTTAGTCATACATATTAAGCATGTCATTAAGTTCATATTCGGCTTCATTTCTTTAACTTCATTTTTTTTTTTAAAACTTATTTTTAAGTACATATTTCATGACACGCACAAATATATGTTTAAGATTTGTCATTTAATAAAATAATGGATGAAAAGAGGTTATGGGTTTACTTGAAAGCCAACTTATTCTTGTTTACTCCCCTCCCCCCACCCCCAAAAAAATAGTATACAGTAAACTTTTCCTTTTAAGTTAAAGAAGAGAGACAGAGAGTAAATGTGGTGGAACATAGTTATAACGTGCAATGCTTTTTGCTTAAATGCTTGTGTTCATTCAGGCAAAATGTGTCAAAGATAGTTTGTGAAAAGTGAAAACATACTTCAAATCACCAAAAATAATAATTAAAAAAAATTAGAAATATCGAACGCGCAAATTATAAGATCTCGTACTTGCACACATAATTTATCATTGTGTTCGAAAACGCATTTATATAACCTAAAATTTTTCGAAACATCGATATGATCATAGCATGTTAGTATATTGAATTGCAAATATGATTATTAAGGGAATACTTGACAAAAATGAAAAACCCTATTGAAGAGATCCCATTTGGTACGAGATCAAGTCTCAGACAAGCACATCTAATTTTAACAACCGAAATATAGTATAATCCCATATCAATTAAGTATAAAAATATTAGGTTGACTCTTTAAAATGGAATCTCCCGTCTTAGCATTAACAACTTTAATTACACAGTCTTTCTTTCTTAATTACGTCTTTAATGCACTAAACATCCTAATGGGTTGGTTCATGGTAACTGTTCACAAGGGTGGCTTTTGACTCCAAATACTTACTTAAGGTTCGCAATATATGTGTATATATAGCAACACTCACAATCCTATCACAGTTTCTCTCATGACTCTTCTTCACTTTCTTACAGTACTACTCACTACTCTTCTTTCTCTCACTCAGTTCTTTCTAAGCCCTTAAGTTTTGGCAGTTTTTGGATCCAATATGGAAATCTTGGAAGAGTTTTTGGGGTCCAATGATCATTCAATTGTTAAAGGGAAACGTACCAAGCGACAAAGGCCATCGTCCTCCACCTTGTCATCAAGCGATGCCACCGCTCCCACCTCCGGAGATGGAGGTGGAGGTTTCTATTCATTGGTTACATCTCCCACAACCTCAATTTCTACAAACATTGAGGAAGACGAAGATATGGCCAATTGTCTAATTCTTTTGGCACAAAGTGTTGTTTCACTACCAAAAAACGCTACGACGACGAAAGATAGCATATATACTTATGAATGTAAAACTTGCAATAGAAGTTTTCCATCATTTCAAGCATTAGGAGGCCATAGAGCAAGTCACAAGAAGCCCAAACAACCGGAAAATGATCGAAAAGGAACTCCGGTCGATGCCCCGTCCGGCGATCACAAAGAAGAAGAAGAAGAAGGACAATCCCACAAAAGTTTCCATGGTTATATTCATGATAAGCCTAAAATTCATGAGTGTTCAATATGTGGTTCAGAGTTTTCGTCAGGACAAGCATTGGGAGGACATATGAGAAGACATAGGAATCCTAATAGTACAAGAGTTAACGAATCATCATCCCGTGATGCTGAGAAGCCTAAAAATATTCTTGAATTGGATCTTAACCTGCCGGCTCCGGCAGAAGACGATCACGGGCAAGGGTCGGAGTCAGGGTCGGGGCCGGAGACAAAGTTTCGATTTTCTTCCAACCATCAAGGTCTAGTCTACTCCGCCGTGGCCTTGGTGGATTGCCACTACTAGAAGAAAAAGAATGGGTTGATAATTGTTGATCAATGTGAAAAATTCACTCACAAATTTTTTTTTTTTCACTTATTAGCAAGTGTTATTATTTCATTAATTGATCTCTGAACGCTTTATTGGTTTTTATGTTTTGTTGAAATTCAATTCTTTGAGTGAGTAAGTGGTTAGTGTTCATGGTTGCCTTTCCTTCAAGAAAAGTGAGTTAAGGCATCTTTTCATTTTCCTACCCACTCACTACCCCCACCCCCCCCAACCAAACACGCCACCTAAGGGGGGGGGGGTTGGGTTGGCATTACTATTTGGTAAGGTTAGGCATAACCAGCACCACAACTAATTTCATGGATTATATTGTAGGATCTTGATCTGTTTTTATTGATAAATAAAGCTAAATAAAGACTTCATTCCTTCAATCTCTGGTTCATTAGTTGACAAATATTAAAGAATGTTAAGATGGTTTTTTGTAACCGACAAGTATGTTAATTTTTCAATTTGTGTACCATACTAAACATGTCATTTATACTTTCATATCGTATTTACAAAGGTATTAAATTTAGCACATATATTTTCACTCTAAAGTCTATTGGGTTCCACTAGTTATCAATAAATGCCGAGTATTGTAATAGAATTGATTCTTACTTTCACCAAACGCGCGCGCACACACAAGAGGGGGTGTGCACTTGGGTGGTTTAAGTTACTTATGATGACTTAACTCGTAAGTGTTTGTTATTTGCACGTTTATGTGATTATTGTTAAGCCAAGCATGTGGGCACTTGCGGAGATGTCCAAAATTCAAAAGATATTGGGACGTTGGATGAGATAAGCACAAATGGTAGGGGACTATAGATCATTGTTATAATTTACAGTAATTCTGCACGTATTGAGTCTTTCAAGAATATAGATTCAAGGGTGGTTATTCCACCAAAATTTCTATTTGTTGTACTGCATTAAACCCTTCAATCTTTGTTTATTGTAAAAAATATTTCCTTAATTTTTTTTGTAGGATTCTTATCTTTAATCTTCCATTATTAGAACATCTTGTCCTTGACGATGATTTATATTAATATATTTTGTTTCCATTCTTCCAAATGAGGGAAAAAATAATTCATGCTTTTTATTTATTTATTTTTTAAAATATGATGAAAAAACAAGTTGTTATATGCTGTTTTAACGAATTTTTTGAACATAAAATGTTATCAAATACAAAATTTGTTAACTAATAAAAAGTTTGAATGTAAGAATGCCATAAAAAATCGTTAGGGACATAAATATTATAACGAATAAAGATTGAGAACTTCAATTGTAATTAAAATGGGTGCAAGAAATAAAAATTACGGTGTTAATATAATTACCTTTGATCACACACACCCATAATTTTGATTCAATACTTTATATACACGTATATAAATATTTATCTTTTTGAAAGGATGGTTTAAAGCTTGACGCATCATGAAACTAGCCAAATCGTATTCTTATACACAAACATATTTATCCTTTTTGATAAAATGGTTCAAAGTTTGATATATCGCGAAACTAGTCAAGAAATGAGGTGTGCAAGGCATGTGTTGGCTATTAATTAGCTCAATCCAATCCAATAGTATCAAGTGGACAACTCCACACGTGCAAATTTTGATGTGGCTGCCTTTTCAGCTTGACAATTGGTCGGTTGAGAAATATTTAGAATATTTTCTAATTAGGAAAAAAAAAAATAATAATCGTTCAAGAAATGTGGATACGACATGGTGTTTGAGGCCATTACTATGCTTGAGCATGTTTGAGACAAGGCATTATGTAATTGATGGAAACCACAACAAACCACTACTTATTTCTTCGATAAAATTGATTAAATAAATAAAAAATTTTTTTTTTTTTTAAATTTAGTTCAACCTATCACTACTTCTAGCAACAGATTCAAAACAATTAGATCATCTACGAATGTAAGTTTACTTAATTTTCATTAGCTTGTTATTGATGATATTGAAATTCCTAAACAATCACCGGTATGTCTACGACATGCTTTTACACAGGTGGATCAAAAGTCCAAAATAGCACGGCCTAAATTAAATTTTAGTCCACCTCAATTTGAAATTTTTAATCCTACTTGCACGTGTAGATAGGGCACACCTCCCACTGAAACCCTCATTGTATATAGCAAGATAGTATGGTAAACCTAACAAGTAACTGAACTTGGAAACATTGAATCTGTGGATAGCATGTCTTTTAAAAAAAATTTTCTTCTGCATTCATTTCTTTTTCTGGTTTTTAGAACATGAGTTTTGTTTAAGATTAACTAAAAAACGTTTAAAACGTTGTAGGCTAGAAGACAACTACTTCAAACGGCTGAGAACAATTAGAATAGCTTAGAACAAGGCAATAAGTTGTTATGAGTGAGGACAAATGGCACTCAAAGCTTAAGAGGCACCACAAGGCAAAGGAATTGCAATGGAATGATTCCCATTATACAACATATTGAACAAAAAGTAAAATAGTTAGAAGAATTTATTTTGGTGCTTGGTATCAATGGTTGATCTAATCCAAATTCTCCTTTGATCTCTATTGGATAGAGGCACAAACATGGGAAATTTTGGAAACTGGTTAAGCTTGGAAGGTAGAACCCACCAGTTTATTACCAGTCCATTATTTTCTTTATACCCTTCAACAATACCAAAAGGTCTACAAAGAGATGATCATACTTGTTTCTACTTGCTCATTACCTAAAGCAAACCATGAATTTCAGGCTGAGAAGTTGCATGAATAATAATTTGAGATATTAAAGTTGCTCAAATCAAATCCAAATCACAAACAAGACACAACACTGCAATAAAAAATCTATAAGCAACATCGTCCAATTGTATGCCCCTGTTAGGCATAGCTACAAAATAAAAATTATGACAAACACATTTTATATGACCCACAACTTTTATAAAATTTTAACTATAGATCCCATTAACTTTTTGTTGGGAAGTGATTAAATCATGCACAGCGAAAATTAAAACAATATTCAATTCCTACCAAAGGATCTGCATTGTGTTTAGATAGAAACTGTGATAAGAAATATACATTTGATGAATTCCACAAATTCCTTTATTTTTTCTTGAACTCCAATGACACGATCTGCAATCTAAGTTGTCCAGCCTCCAATGGTGATCAACACAGAGAACAAGAATGTTGGCTAGGTTTTCTTTTCTTGTGCTAGCAAGAATTATGAATTAATTCTCTACAATTTTCAAACCCTAGCTGCATATTAATATAAGTTTAAGCGGGGCTTGGCCCGTCTCTTAAACTTAACCTGATCCACTATTTAATTAGTCAAATTAATTAAATCTGGTCCATGAATCTAATTAATTAATTTGTGCCTATTAATAAGCAACTCAATTAATTAATTATCCAACACTTGTCAATTAATTAATTGGTGATTCACATTCTTCTAGTTCTCTTATGTATGTGGCCCATTAGGTTCTCAATCACAATGTCCAACGACGTGAATTATTATTTTGATATAATCAAAGTCAATAAATTAAAATTCCCCTTTTAATTTATCACCAATT
>CAIGRP010111468.1:0-14231 GCA_903798385.1 Fraxinus cuspidata
TTTTACATTTTTACCCCAAAGCCGACCCCCATTTTTCACACGGAGGCTCACGTTTAAAGCTCTTCCACACCCTAAAACCTCTATACCGACTTGACCGTCAGAGTGTGCGCGACCAACTCCCCACCCTCCCGGAAAAGGCCACGTGGGACTAAAGGTTTGTCCAAGTGTGCAGGAATCCAGCTTGCGTGGACGTGAGAGGCCTTGAGATCTGTTGGCCACATCACTGGTACGTTTTTTGGGTCAACAAATTGGCACCGTATGTGGAAAATCGACACTATAACAATGAACATCCTTGTGGTAAAAGTCGTTTGAAGCAGAGCCTTGAACAAAGGTTTGGTTCTTGAAGAAAGAACCACTGCAAGGAAAACATTTTAAATGATTATCGTTAGCTCGAAGCCTAATACGCTATGAGTTCTAGCCACTATGGATCGCAAAGTAGGAGTAGGCAACAGGAGGCTTATGAAGAAGAGGTTCTCCGAACGATTGTAAACATGCGTTGCCCCCACCACCAACACAGGAGAGGTGGTACCACAACCCGTTTTGCTAGGGAAGTAGGGGGAGATGGCTGCGAAAATGAGAAACATGGCCCAGCAAAATGCCACCATGCAGCAACTACTCATGTAAATGCATCAACAAGTGGGGTACCAAGTGCTTGAGCAGGGAGCGATGCCCCAAGAGGATGAAGAGAATGACACGGCAGCCTACCTTCAAATGCACAGAAGAGAGATAATCCCAGCAGAGAGGGAGATGGATATGGACACTTCCACCAATTATGCAACTAGCCGACCCAAGGATAACATACAACAAGAGGAAATTTTTTCCCCAGAATACGCTCAAGAGAGCGCACCACAAAGATCCACCCGCGTGTTCGATCGAATTGGACCATCAAGACCTAGAAATAGGTCCGATCAGCTGCCCCCGTACAAAGGGAGCTAGAACAAAATTCGGGATGTGAACCCCCTCCCTCCACCTAGAAATGGCTAGAGAGGAGACGAGGCGAACTTGAGGAATCAAACGGAAGCGTCGTGACCCCCTCGTTATCAAGTAGAGGAAGATGATTCCGATGGTCAATGTTGGTTGTTTGAGTTAGATGATGACGACGAAAGCCTACCCTTCTCCCAAGAGTTGAGGAGCGCCCCCGTTCCCTGCCATTTTGTACCTCCCAAAATACTTAAATACAGGGAAAAGGGTGATCTGACAAAGCATCTAAACAATTACAAGACTCACATGTCTCTGCGAGGGGCCTCGTCAGCGCTGAAATGCAGAGCCTTCCACCTCACATTAACTGGGGCCGCAGAAATTTGGTATATCGGTATCCCAGCCGACAGTATTGGAGCTGACCAGACTTAAAAAAGCCTTTTTAAACCAATATTTATCTAGTAAAGGGGAAGCCCCTATCCAAAGGTTGCAGGACATGAGACAGCAAGCCGGAGAAACTTTGAAAAGTTATATGGCCTCACGGACTAGATGACTTATTGTGAACAAGTTACAGATAGAGAGGTCATTTATGCCCTAAGAGGGGGTCTCAACATGAACACCATGTTTTGGAGGGATATTCGAAACAAGAATCCTACCTTTTATGATGCCTTGGTGGAAGTAATGAGAAGCGAAATTGTCAACGAGGAATTGATTGATCACCTCAGAGATAGTGGCGAGGTCCTGTATCACACTTGGTGGACTAGCAATGGACCCAAGCGGAACATACAATCGCTCCCACCTCAGGCCAAGCGTTAGCAACTGCCACATTAAATGCAGTGTCGTCTCGGCATATGAAGAGGTCGGAGCTGAAGCTCAAAGGCAACCGAATCAATCCAGGGGAGGGGAGGGGAGGGGGGGGGAGAGAGGGGGAGGGGAGGGGGGGGGGGGAGAGAAATAGGGAGCTTAGGGACAGGCAATACTGCAATTACCATCGAACTAACAGTCACAGTACAGAGAACTGTCTATCAAGGCCATATCATGAAGAACCAATAGGCTCCCGCGTTGAGAGAAGAAACGCCCATCCTGCACAAAGGAATGCGCATCAACCTAGGCATGGGAGGGAACTTAGGCGTGATGAGGCGAGGCGATATTGCAGAAATGAATCGCCTAGGCGGGAGCGCGAGGAAAGAAATAGGTCAAGAGGTGGACAAAGGCTCAGGCGAAAACCCCACTCAATGCAGATAATGTCTCCTCCATATGGGAAATTGACACCATTATTGGTGGTCTACATGTAGGAGGGGAGTCCAGAATTGCTCGGAGAAATTACGCAAGGGAAGCAAAGGATCCTCCCATGAAGAGCTACTTAGTCAACAATACCGCTCGAGGAGCTGGAAGCATCCCACTAATAACCTTTTCACAAGAAAACACCATTGGGGTTCATTATCCCCATTGTGACGCTTTGGTGGTACGATCTGTCGTGGCCCGAAATGGACTCAAACGCATGTTGGTAGACAACGGGAGTTCAGTAAATATCCTATTTGGAACCACCTTTGACAAAATGATGGTAGATTATGAGCTCACCCCCATGATTGTCCCCCTATATGGTTTCACCGGCGACAGCATCGTTCCTAAGGGACGGATCACACTAGCGGTAAAAATGGGAGAACCACCACTTATGACTCTACACTTTATGGAATTCCTCACTGTAGATCATCGATTCGCTTACCACGGAGTGTTGGGTTGACCCGCGTTGAAAGAGCTTGGAGCCGTTACGTCCATACACCACTTGTGTATGAAATTCCACACCGAAAGAGGAATTGTTACAATACGAGGAGACCATATGGGCTCGAGGGAATGTTACCTTAACTCCCTGAGAAAATTCGAACCCCACAGTGTAAATATGGTCATGGTGGACGCTGAAATGGTGATGCACCGGAAGAAAGTTTTATCCCTAAACAATGGGGAGACGTCAGCATGATAGATGCCTCAGAAGAAAAGGTCATGAGTGTGGATTTAGACCCTAGGGTCTCCAAATCAAATTAGCAAACGACCTCAGTGAAGGAATTGAAATCTTTCCTGACAGACCCAAATGACCCAACACAAGTTCTACAAGTGGGGAAAGAGCTTGAGTTAGGAGAAAAGACGAGACTCAAGAGCTTCCTACTTAGCAACTTAGACATGTTCGCCTGGAAACATGCAGATATGGTGGGCATAGACCAAAGGTTAGATGCCACCGTCTTAACATCATTCCCAAGTTTACCCCTCTCTGGCAAAAAAGGAGAGCCTTGAACTCGGAGAGATACGGAGCCTTAAAGGAAGAAGTGCAAAGGCTCATATCCTATGGGTTCATCACGGAGGTCTCAAACCCCGTTTTGGTAAAGAAGCCCAACGGCAAATAGAGAGTTAGCATAGACCTTTTCAATCTCAACCAAGCATGCCCAAAGGAGTTTTCCACTTCCAAGGATCGACAGGTTAGTCGACTCCACTGCTGGCCACGAACTCTTGAGCTTCATGGATGCATACTCATGGTATAATCAAATCCCCTTGTGTCCGACTGATGAGGAGAACACTTCATTCATTACTGATAGAGGCCTTTATTGTTACAAAATGATGCATTTTGGTTTGAAAAATGATGGGACTACTTATCAGCGCCTACTTAACAAGATATTTGCCGATCTTATTGGCAAGACAATGGAAGTATACGTTGACGACATACTGGTAAAAAGCTTCATGGCTGCTAACCACGTTGAACACTTGGAAGCCACCTTTAAGATCTTGAGGAAGTATCGGATGAAGCTGAATCCATTTAAATGTGCTTTTGGTGTCGCTTCAAGAAAATTATTGGGTTACATGGTTAACCAGCGAGACATTGAGGCAAACCTTGAAAAAATTAGGGCTTTGCCCGACATGAAATCCTCTAGCAAGCCCAAAGAAGTACAATGTTTGACAGGGCGCCTGGCAGTACTGAACCGCTTCATCTCCAAAGCTACATAAAGATGCTTCCCGTCCTTTAAAGTCTTAAAGGGAGGAAAGAGGTTCCAGTGGAACGAAGAATGTGAAGAGGCTTTCCAAGGGCTGAAGAAGCACCTGGGCCAAGCCCCCTCCTCTCAAAGCCCAAGGAGGGAGATGTGTTGCTACTATACTTGGCCGTGAGCTCAGTCCTGGTAAAGGAGGAAGATAGCTTGCAACTCCCCGCCTACTACGTAATCAAGGCCCTCCTACCTGCTGAATCACGTTTACTAACATGGAAAAGCTTGCTTTGTCCCTTATGATCGCCTCTAGGAAGCTGAGGCCCTGCTTCCAGGCCCACAGTATACACGTATTGACAAGTCTCCCCCTCATACAGGTGCTCCAAAAACTAGACGCTTCAGGGAGGTTGATGAAATGGCCGTGGAGTAGAGCGAATTTGACATTTCATATAAGCCAAGAACCTCAATAAAGGGGCAAGCAATAGCAACTTCATAGTAGAATTCACCGAGGCAACGAACATCAATGTAATTATAGATTCGGCACACCCCTAGCCTGGAATTGTTTGTTGATGGATCTTCCAGAGAAACGGGATCTGGGGCTGGTGTATTGCTGGAGAGCCTAGAAGGTCACAAGCTTAATTGTGCGGTGAGGTTTGACTTTAAGACCTCCAACAACGCAAGCACTTCTGCAGGCCTCAGATTAGCCAAAGAAATACAGGTTAAGAACTTACTAGTTTGCAGCGACTCCCAGCTGGTTGTAAGCCAGGTCAACGACAGTTTTGCAGTCAAAGATAAGGGGGATGAAGAAGGTTATGGGCTTGCTTCCGTGTTTTGAAAAATTTGAGGTGACCCAGACACCAAGAACAGAGAACCTGCATGCAGATGCCTTATCAAAATTGGCCGGCAGCAAGTATTCAGAGCTTCTCAAGATTGTACTAGTTGAATACCTCCTTAGGCCTTCCTAGGCCAAGGTAGAAGAGGTAATGTGGATTGAAAGAACCCCCTAATGGATGTAACCTATAATAGCTTACCTCAAAGATCACATCTTACAGGAGAACAAGCTCAGCTGAAGAGCCACCTACTATGTGCTCCAGGACGAAATACTTTGCAAAAGAGGCTTTTCATCCCCACTCTTGCGATACACTGGAGGGGAAGAGGACAATTACGTCCTACGGGAAATCCATGAAGAAGTTGTGGCAGCCACACAGGTGCCCAGCACTAGCTTAGAAAGTGCTAAGACAAGGATACTACCGGCCAAGTTTGAAAAAGGACGCTGATAGGCCCTATACCAAAAGGAAAGGGAAGTGCAAGCTATGCGATTGTCACCATTGTTTACTTTACTAAATAGGTCGAGGCAGAACCATTGGCAAAATTAACTAAAGCGAACACTTCTAAATTCATATGGAAGCTCATATGCCGGTTCGGAATCCCCCACCGATTGTAACAGACAAAGTGCGACAGTTCGACAACAAGAAGCTTAGAGACTTATGTGACGAATTGGGTATCAAAAAACACTTTTCCTTCCCTTACCACCCCCAGGGGAATGGCCAGTGGAGGCAATTAACAAGACTATCAAGCACCTTTTGAAAAAGAAACTTAATGCGTCAAAGGGGGCGTCGGTGGACGAGCTCCCCCATGTGTAATTGGCCATTCGCACCCCTAGCCGAACTGCAACGGGAGAGACCCTCTTCTCTATGGCATACAAAGCCAAAGTCATGAGCCCAGACGAAGTGGGTCTCCTTTCACCTCGTCACCTGCACTTCAACGAGATATCCAACGATGAAATCAGGCGATGCGAGCTTGATTTCCTTGAAGAAAGAAGAGATGATTCGCAGATAAAATTGGCCTCTTATCGAAGAAAATGGTGAGATACTACAACGCCAAGGTCAAGAGGAAATCATTTAGAAAGGGGCGATTTTGTGCTCAGAACGGTTTTTATGTCTTCTAAAGAGCCTGGTGTTGGCACGTTGGGTCCGAACTGGGAGGGCCTCTATCGTATATCTAGCGACGTCAAGTCAGGGACCTTCTTAATTGAAAGCTTGGATGGAAAGGTGCAGCCCCACCCTTGGAATGCTGAACATCTAAGAATGTAATATCAATAAGGCCATGATCGTTGCTTATGTACCTTTTGTGATTTAAGGCAAGTATCATCTCAACAACTTTGTTTTTTAACTATGATAAGCTTATATGTTAAGTATGACAAGCTCATACCGTTGTGACAACCACAAGTCTATAAGTTAATTTAACTCGCATTAATTATGACAAACTTATAGATTGTTCAAATTGAAGTGTGGCGATCCCACATTTAATCGAGTTAAAATAGTTATGGCGAGCTCATATTACTTGTTGAAAAACAACTATGGCAAGCTCATATGTTAAGATTAATTCGATTAATTATGGCGAGCCCATAAGTTATTAAAGTTCAATTAATTATGGCGAGCTCATAAGTTGTTAAAAGTTCGATAAATTATGACGAGCCCATAAGTTGTTAAAGTTCGATAAATTATGACGAGCCCATAAGTTATTAAAGTTCGATAAATTATGACGAGCCCATAAGTTATTAAAGTTCAATTGGTTATGGTGAGCCCAAGGTCAATTAGTTACAAACGCAAAGGAATGCTACCATGAGGGAAATGTTGCGAAATGGAATTGAGTTACCAATAGAATTGAATTCACTACAAGGAGAAATGTTACAATAAATTATAAATAAGGAGACCTAGTCTAAATGGTAATATCATCCTGTTGAGGCTCCCCTTGGGCACTCACCTCCTCCACCGAGTCCTCTTCTTCATTGGCGGGGGTAGAGGGAATATAGGTCCATCTTAGGATGCAGCGTGGCGAGCCTCTCGAAGATTTCGTTGTACGCGACCTTCCTCCAGTATAAACCGAGGCCGTCATACTCCGCCGTCTCATGAAAATAAGCCACATAATTGTTGACAGCTGCCTCCCTTGCCCTACTCAACTGTTGCTTTAGACTAGCCGTCTCGGCAATCGGCTCTTCAACTTGAGCATTCAGCTCTCCCTTCTCCTTATTAGCAGCCTCCAAGGCTGACGAAGAGATCCTTTGAAGGTTATCAGAATTCTCCACACGCTTCGTTAACACTTCAGCTTTGCAAAGATGGACTTCCTTTTCCGTCATCGTTTTCTTTGGAAAGTGCATTCATCTTCAACTTCGCCTCAGCTTGCTTTAACTTGGAGGCTTCAATGGCCTCATTGGTGGAAGACGCCTCAGCCTAAGCTTTCTTTAGGGCCGCTTTTGCATCATTGGCCCTCTAAAGGTGCTCTTTGTTGAGGCCTTGTAGCCGCCTCATCTCCATTTGGGCATTTAGAAAGAAGCCCTGAGAGCGAGCCCAGCCTCCACCATATCAACTGCGTTGTAGGCCTCGGCATATGAAGAATACTTGTCAGTCCAATATTTGTGATAGACTCTCGTAGCCCCTTGGACCTCAGCGGGGAGCATCTCCATAACCGTGGAGGCAATTTCGTCTGACCTCCCACCAAGGAAATTTTGAGCCTTCCCTTCAGAAGGGTCACTCCTGGCCTCCTTGCCCCATATTCGCTTAACGAGGTCTACCTCCTCTTTTGTCGCCTCTTCCACATCCACGATTTTCATAGAGGATATGGGCTTTGCTATAATGGGCCGTCGCAGGGACTCCCCAAGGGTTGTCTGACGCTTAGGGAGAGGCTCGGTATTATTTGATAGGATCAACTTCCTTTTTAGGGGCCTCTCCAGGGAAGTTTCTCCTTCTTTCCCCTTCTCTACTTTTTGCCCCTTTTTCTCTGGAGGAGTGTGGGATTCACCTTTGAGATGCGGCCAGTTCGTCGCGTTGGTTTTCATAAGTTAGGAAATGGAGCCCAAGGGCCTTTTATTTTTCGCCTCTCCTAGGCACCTCATAAAAAGCATGTTCGGCTTGACATACTCTTTCTTGTCGTGTTAACCTACAAACAAAGGGCGAAGCATTAGCAAGTTAGGCCTAGAATGATACGCTTCACGTGATAAGAGGACTAGCTAAGAGCTGCCTTACCCTTGGTAGCTATCAGCCGGCGTGTGATAGAGATTCCGCTTGCCAATAACTTTTTTGAAGACCTCTCCTCTAAGGGCAGCTCATAGATGGCCTTTATAATACTCCACTCAGACGGCTCGAGCTCGAACCGATTAACTGCAGCTGCACTAAACTCACATTAGACACACTGAGATAGAGGAACAAATGTACAAAATAAGTGTTATACTAGATGAAGGTTCGACTTACTATACTCGTGGTACTGGGTCGGCACGGTGATCTCTAGGATCACATCTCCCTCCATCATCTGCAAACGACCTCTAACCCGAAACCAGGACGACTTCCAATTCTTAATAGAGGTTGGGGTTCCCCAGATAAAAGGAGAGTGCGGGCCCCAGGGGTTCATAGAGTACCACCTTTTGCAATCATTCCCCCATTAGAGGCTCGGGGTTGAAAAAGGGTTTGGAAAACGTGTGTGGGCATATCCTCGCCAAGAGTGACCTCCTTCCAAAGAAGAAAGGCCCCTGCTAATTGGCTCCATGCATTTGGCACCAACTAGGTGGGGGCTAACTTGTAGTGCCTAAGAATGTACCTAAAGAATGGGTGTAAGGATAGCTTCATCCCCCACCAGAATGGCCTCGCTAACTGCCATACACCCCTCCATAGAGAAATAGGCTCTCTCATGTGGGGTCGGCACAAACATTTCTATATTATCAGAAATCCTATACCTCTCCCTAAAAGTCTCCAACTCCTCTTTAATATCCGTCGGCCACAAAGAAGCCCCCTACCCAATACTAAAATATATGGGGCCCTCAGGCATCATCCATGCACTATGAGGGCCCCCCATGGCCTCCATAACCCTTTCAATAGGGATTATGCGAGGCAGACCCGCCTCGACACAAATTAGTGCTATATTTGCTTTGGAAGACCCCTCATACGCACTCTTTCTTGAAGAAGAAGCCATTCTATATGGACAAAACTGAAAGTTTGAAAATGTAGGATACTTACACAGATTTGGGATGCTTGGAAGTGAGGAAAAATGAAATTGTTCACCGGAGAAGAAACGGAGAAAATGCTAGAGTATTTTCAGCACTTGGGGTTTTAAATTTTAGCAAGGTAAAGGAAACGGAGAAAAGTAAGGTTTTGGCCTTTTATGTATGCAAAATGTAAGAACCCCCACCATTGGATCTTCTCTCGCTCAAATATGAGCCGAAAATTTGCAGTCTCATCTACTACGTTGAAATCAAAAAGCCCTAATCTAATATTCGAATCAAGGGCCCAGATGAAATCTTGAATTATACGCGCCCGGATTCACGTAAGCCTCGCTATTTGTAAAGCACGCCATCATCATTGCGCATTAAATGCGCACGCAATATAAATCTTGGAAACGCTACCACGACTCTTTTTTATTGGAAATCAACATGTCTTTCAAATCATTAAATTACGCCACCTGGGATGCTTCAATTTCATTAAAGAGGTTCGACTCTGCTCCAAGGGCTTCGCCTCGTATCATTCAGCCTTATCAAAGGCTTCAGTTATCAAAGAGGCTCGACATCTGCTTCAAGGGTCTCGCCTCGTATCATGCAGCCTTATCCAATGCTTCAGTTATCGAAGAGACTCGACATCCTCGCCTCGTATCACTCAGCCTTATCCAAGGCTTCTGTTATTTAAGAAGCTCGACATCTGCTCTAAGGGTCTCGCCTCGTATCATTCAGCCTTATCAAAGGCTTCAGTTATCAAATAGGCTTGACATCTACTTCAAAAGGCCTCGCCTCAGTTCCATCGAAGAAGCTTGACATCCGTTCCAAGTTTTTTCGCCAACTTGAAAGTTCACGCATTATATAAATAATCATACTTGAGCTTCAGGGACTGTTTTTATGCCTTGAAAAACTAAGACCTATAAAGGGGCCCAATTAGCCTACGTGGCAAACCGCTTAGGGGCCCATGCCTCACATGGCATAGGGTAACCCAGCTATACGCGGGCGAATCGATCCAGGTGCGAACGACCCATCTTTCCCACATAGAACACCTGGGCCGACCCCGTTACATGCAGACTCATTTGCAAGAGCCGGCCCAGGACAAGGTGGTGACGAGAATTTGAATGGATCTCGCACCATGTGAGTTGACAAGACAACTCGCTACCACTACCGTAGCCACCATCCTATTTGGTCAAATCTAACGTACAAGCTAGGCTTTATGGATATAAAAATTAAAGTTTAGTGGTCTAAAGTTTACTGCCCACTAACGAAATTCACTTCACATTGACGGACCATTGATACCATGATTTCTTTCCAAATTGGAATATTAGCAATTGGAATCCAAAGGTATATTATCATAATGTGTTGGTTGGAAGTTTTATATATAATAACCTTATTATTAATATCATAAATCTCCTTTTTAAATTAAACCTTGGACAAAATAGTTCTACTTGTTAAGCACTTAAGTTCAATATATCCGTGAATATTATTTATTTATTTATTTTCGTAGCTAAATAGGAAAAAAAAAATAAGGCTGTGAAGTGAAAAAGTAGTTAAGAGAGGTATTTTATAAACCTTTTCAAAAGAGATGCTATAATATCAGCTATTTGGGAATTGGGAGGGGATCTTAAATTTCCGTCTTGTGGTCCTTATTCTCAGAAGTTTGGTTTTAATTTCTTGAAATGGATTTCTGCAGCCATGCTAGCATACAAGACTGTCTCGGGAACAAGAAGTTACAAAAAATTAGTTCATCTTTTTCTACAATTTCTAGCTTTCTTTTTGAGCATTGTTGGACTTTGGGCTGCTTGGAAGTTTCATATTGATAAAGGCATTGACAACTTCTACAGCCTCCACTCATGGCTGGGCCTGGCCTGCCTTCTCTTATTTGGAATTCAGGTAGTTTTTAGAATTTCAATACCTGTGCCCATAATCAATACCATTCCATTATTATGTAGCATTCTCTTTGTGGAAATGATAGATTTTGTTTTCTGAGCTTCATCATTGTATTCATTTATTCATATTTACTTTTGTAGTGGGTCGCTGGATTTGTGACGTTTTGGTATCCAGGCGGTTCAAGACACAGTAGGGCTGGTCTGGTGCCATGGCATGTATTTTTTGGCATTTATATTTATGCTCTAGCTATAGCGACTTGCACTACAGGTATTTTAGAGAAAGCCACATTTCTTCAGACGCAACAGGTAATATCACGATATTCAACAGAGGCATTGTTAGTGAATTCTTTGGGTATCTTGATAGTTGTATTGGGCGGTTTTGTGATTCTCGCAGTTGTCTCTCCTGTCCGTAGCAAAGGTGACATTCTCAAAGGAACAGTAGACTAAGTATGGCATAGTCAATTTGGTATGTACACGTGAAATTGTTTGTAATGAGAAAGCTGTAACACTATCAAAAGTAATAAATAACATTCTTAGCTGCTTGACTGTCAGATTTTTATATTCGCATGTGCTTGTGCATCTTATAAGCTGTTTACGACATAGTTTAGCACACCCGAAGTAATGAACAATTTTCGGGCTCACATATTATCACTACCTTTATGCCCACCGCGTAAGCTCAATCTATATGCCCCGATAACGGTGGAAGAAATAAAAAGACAGAAGGTGAAATATTGAAAACGGCGCGTGCAATTTCAGCTAAATTTAGGTGCCCTTCTCACAGTTGGCCATTTAGGGTGCCCATTCGTTTTTAACAGTACTAACTTTTGCAAGAGAGGAAATTACACCCATGTTTTTTAACTTAAATTCCAAAAATAAAGTTTAAAAGTTTTTTTGTACAAAATCAGGTGATAATTCAATTTTTTAATATTAAATAATAATATTCTAAAATTAAATTAATCTATATAACCTCACCCCACCCCCTGCCCCAATACACTCTCGCCAACCCTAATTCACTTCCTTCCTTCCTTCCCTCTCTACTCTATCTACCTCTCCTCACTTTGTCACCGTCGTTGGTGCTATGCTCGTCATTGTTTTAGTGCCGATGCAACGGTGCTGTGAGCGATTTGAGTGGTTATGTAGCGACACTTTGCTTAGATTGTCGCTGCAGTAGCGCTCAAGTCTAACTGTACGAAATCTGCCTACACGACGGTGGAATGTCGGACATGTTGAAACCCATGATATTAGCTGGGTCCTCTAAAGATCTGATCAGCCATATGAGGAGCTGCTCATTAAGGTTGTGAAATTCTCCATCCACGTAAAGATTTGATCAGCCATTGATTGATTCACAGGAGGTTGATGATGTAACCTAGGTGTTGTGTTTGTATCTTGAGGATTTGTGTTCTTGTTAAAGAACCTCGTATGTGGAAATATGGTGCTAGCGTCGAAAGGCAAGTGCCCATGCTGGGATCGAGTGTTTGTGAAAGTAAGAGTGGCCTTCGTTGTAGAAGCCTGTGAGGCTGGAACTCTCATTACTTGATGGTGGTAGTTGGAGTTTTTTGGTGATTTTCTGATTAGTTTTTATGGTTGATTTTTTTATCCGCTTTCTGTGGGTGTTTGTTTGTAGGTGAGTTTTTTTTAATCCAATTTGTTGCTTAGCCGGAGGTTTGGGGGGGTGGGGGGGGGGTTGGTATTATTTCATGGAGAGGGGGTTGTGGTGATGAAAATGATGGTGGTGGTTGTTGTGGTGATGGTGGCGTTTGATTACTGTCATCGGTTGAGTGGGTTTGAGATTTTGGGTGATTGTGATCAATAAATTGATTAATATGCGATCAATAAATAATATTTGGTTTAAAAAATGCGAAATTAGGATTAAATTTGTAATTGTAACCAAATAATTTGATAATTTGTGACCGTGAAATAAATTGTAACCTACAAAATTTGTGATTTATGATCGAAAGAAAATGTGTGGTTGTTGTCGAGGTGATTGTTGTTGTGGATTTGAGGTAAATGTATTATTTACGGTTGTGGAATTGAGTTGAAGATGGTAGTGGTGGTGCATTGGAGGTGATGGCGATGGTGATTGGAGGTGCTGGTCTACGATGTGTGCAGATTTGTTTGTGGTGATCTTTGTGATCAAATATGTATTTATTGTGATTGATCGTGATCAATTTTGAATAGATTGTGACTTGATATCAATTGTCACAGTTAAGATTGATCTGGTCACAGACAGACACATTGAAGACAAATTTAATCACATTGAAGATTAATTTGATCATAGTTAGTCATAGATAACACATGTTAGTGATTTCATTACATACCGTCACAAATTAGATGGTTACAGATTGTCACAAATAATACAAGTTAATCACAAATTTGGAATGATTCTGTGGGGGTGGGGTGTAATCTCCAAAAAATCGTTTTTAAATTATTATTATTATTTTTTAAGATTGGGGCGTGTGGAGGTGGTTCCGGGGGGTGGGGGTGGTCTAATTGAACAAATATTTTTAATTTCTGGAAATGTTTTGCAAGTTGGGTTGGGGTGAGGTGGGGTCCCGAGAAAAGTTTTAATTTTTGAAATTTTTTTACAAGTGGATATTATTGTTTGATATATTATTAATTTGGTAGGATGGGATGTGATGGGTGTGGGGATAATTAATTCTAATTGATTATATATTTTATAATCTGAATTTTGTAATAATTTGAAAAAATTGTTAATTTTGAAATATAATTCTTATACATAAAAGTTATATATTGTTCCAGAAAATTGTCTCAACAATATTAGCCGAAAATACTTTAAAAAACAGGCCTGGTCAATTGTGGTTTTGGGCTTTTAACATCAATTGATGGCCTTCTTCGAGCCCAGAATCAATCTCCTACTCCGTTTTCTCCACAGGCAATTCACTAGCCTGCATAACGGTTTTTAATTAATTTTAATTTATTTAGTATTAATTCTTCTTATCTGTAAATATTCTTCACTGAAAACCATAAATATAAACTACAATAATAATTTCCTGCTGAAGCAGAACACACTGCACCTTTAGTCAAATGACACCTACACGGAGAGAAAATATAAAATTCTGTCAATCATTTCATTGCCAAATTAATGAAAACGGACCATAACTATCTCAACCGTAGATTCTTAGAAAATTGTGCTCACATAAATAAAAGTAGATGGTGTTGAAAAATGAAAATTCTTGGTGTGCATAATTTATTTATGTACATAGCACATCCCTTCAAAAATTATTCTCCATTGCAAGCTATTGGAATTCTGTCAAAAAAGAAAAAAAATAGATAATGTCTAAAAGTTTGTCTCTATGTCTATGTTGGTTTCTTATTTTTTAGACAAAGATAATTGGAATTGAAATTTGAACGTGATCGTTTATTCATTAGATATCAGTATAACTTAAACCCGTCACCTAAAATACAATCTATAAATGCAATGAAAATGCTAATGTAGACATAAAAAAAAAATAA
>CAIGRP010111469.1:0-13310 GCA_903798385.1 Fraxinus cuspidata
TTATAATATTATTTTAAGAATTTCCGAACAATATCATAACACTTGTAAAGTTCATAAATATAGTCGGGTTGAGTTGGGCGGGTTTATTCGATTTTTAGGAGTTAACCCATAATCCGACCTGACCCGATCTAACCGCCTACACAACTAACCCACCAAACCCGTGTAAAAACAATAAAAAAACCAACACAAACCGGTCAGATTGTTCGGTTTGGGCGGGTTCGGTCGGGTTTTACCCACCCCTTGGTGTATTATACAATTTATTGCTAATTTAAAATTTAATAGTAAAACAACAAACAATCTTTAAAATACAAAATATTTATATTATAAAGTAACAAAACCAACAAGAGTGCAAACAATCATTTAAATATTATTCGCCTTATTGTTTTTGTGGCAAAAATATTAATTAAATCTAAACAATTTATCTATTCAACCATTTATTTCTCTATTGATAAAATAGTCAATCCATACAATCTTTTTTGTGACATGGTTGATCGGAAGTATTAATCAATTTCAAAATACAACTGTAACCGGTGTGGTTAACAAGATTTTATAATCAATATAAGTATTTGAGAAACAAACATTCAATGTCTTTTAATATTGTAGCATTTCAATTGTTCTCGTTGCTTCACTTGGTATATAGCACCTCAAAACTTGTAACTCCGAACATAAATCATCTCCACTGATATCCAAACGTCCATTACGTTCCAGTTGTTTCTCAAGACTCATACAAGATTTCAACAAAATTGAATGAATTGCAGCCCTCAACCTTTTCAAACAAAAAATCAAATGTGTCATCATATTGTTTAAATTGTTCAAATCGAGTCATTAGAGAAGGTAGATGTTGATCAATTATAAAAATAAAGTATCCAGCTCTAAAAGATTCTTCAATTGATTGCTTTATTTCATCACTTCTAATTTCACTTGCATTTTTTATTGCTTCATTCGTGGCAATAGCAAATTCAATTTCTTTATAATCTTCAAGATATGAACAAGTCATTGCAAGAGGTCGATAGCATGATCGATATCCATGTTTTCGGTTTGAAGAAATTTACTCACAATATTGATTGTATACAACAATCTATACCAAATTATCATGCCAAGCAAAAACTCAAAATTCTAAAGTTCATATGTTGCTAACGACTTGACTTTACTCTTTACTTTCAGTTCTTCTTTACTTTCCGTCAAATCGAGTAAAACATCTCTTATTTGTGCAGTTTGCTCCATTATAGGCTTCACACTCTCAACATGACNTTTACTGTCAAACCTTGTACATTATCTTTAAAGATTTTCCATCACTTGGTAGAAGATGAGAACAATGTGTAGATGTGTTGTATAACTCTAAAGAAGGATACAGCTTTAGAACAATAATTCACCATCACATAATGCTAGATTTAGACTATGAGCGCCACATGGAGTATAAAAAGCTCAGGGAGTCATTTCAAGTACTCTTCTTTGCACACTTTTGTGCTTCCCGCTCATGTTAGATATGTTTTCATGCCCTTGTCCTCTAATATCATCAATATTAAGATGAAGTTTGATCAAAACCTTTTGAAATTCGGTTGCAAGTCCAATTCCTGTTGTGTCATCTACCTTCAAAAATTCAAGTCAATATTCTTCGATTGTAGCTAAGTTTACTGAATCATCAACATATCATAATACTATAGTCATTTGTTCCTCATGACTTACATCTGGATTACAATCAAGTATAACTGTAAAATATTTTGCATGTTGCAATTTCTTCACAATTTTTCTTCTCACCTCATTAGCCAACAACTGTATTAACTCAATATAGATAAACACAATTCAAATAATTATTCATAAGTCATACCAACTAAATTAAGATGCAATATCAATGTAAACCAACATGCCAAAAAGAAAACATTGATATCACTAAATATCAAAACTTAATCTAGCTAAAACAAAAATATCATATACATTAAATGTTAATATCATATCAAAATTTTTAAGTACATCTAAAAGTAGCATTCAAAATAACATCAGCTAAAACTAATATCTAACTACTACTCCCCTTTTTTGTCACAAATGACAAGGGGTAACCTAGCACATATGCAGCATCATTAGCTTCAGTCTTCTCATCGGAAGTTGCATCGTCATCCCAATTTCTTCTAATCCATCGCAAACCCCGATGAAGATAGCCAACTACACAGCGTAGGGTAGCAAACTTTGAAGTGTGGCGATCAGCAACGGCTCTCAACAGAGTAATCTCCACCATCATCCGAGCCTGCTGCTTGATTAGTACAGATATCTGTCCTATCATAGCAATTGATGGATCTACGAAAACAGATGCAGATGGAAGAACGGTATCAGCAGGAGGAGAGGCAAAGACGTAGAAGGAATATCAGTAGGTAGTGGAGCAGAAGAAGAAGCAGGGATATCCGAGGGATCAAAATAAATAAGGTCATCAATAGGATCATCTAGCACGGTTGGATCAACTGGCTCAGAAAAAAGCAAGAGACTGACTCAGGGAAATGGCCGGGAAACCCTCCTTGAAACTCCCTCTAGGAAACTAACCCAAAGCGTTGTTACAAGACGATAAATCAAACATGTATAAGGAAGCCCCATCCTAGTCCTCGTGACTCAAAAATTGCGTAAAATCTAATGACATATGAATGAGGGTAGATCAATAGAGTTGTCATGTAATAAGGCGTACAGAAATCGGGCATTCTCCATAAGAAATGAAGAAGTACGTGACACAGGCCACAAATTTGTGCACACAATGTGCAACAGAATCTAGCCATCTGTAGGAAGAGATCCAGTATGAATCGCACGAGGACCGTCTTCCAACGATGTGTTAAACACCGTCGAACGGATAAGAGAGTCTGTCGAAAGGGTGTCAACCGACAAATACGAGAATAATGGGTGAACTATTTAAAGAATATGAACTAGACTAGAAATGACATCGGGAGTGATTTTAATCATCCTACCCCAAAGAAACACCTTAAAGTCGATCCACTAACCTCATGAATATTATCGTAAAACTCTTGAACGAGTAGACTATGAGAAGGTGTTAACTCAACAAGTAAAGGTTTCTAATCCTTGGAAGTGAAAATGGTTGCGAGGTCGGGGGAAAGATCAGACATGATTACCTTTCGCTCCACTAACACATGGCGTACAGAAAACAGTGACCCGAATATCTCCTGGACAGAAGCGAAAATGAACCTAGATCAACTAGAAAAAGTGGATGCATAAGATATCTATATAGTCGTCCGCGCTCTCTTAGGTGACATATGAGAAGTAGACCAGATACACACGTCAAATGATGCAACAGACGATACTACCAAATGATATGAAATAATGCACGTGAAACGAGAAAAATGATGCTACCCCAACAAAAACTAGACAATCGAATCATGGGCACGCAAACCGATGCAAAAGACATTTGAAAAATCAACTAGGAACGAACTGTGCAATGCATGGACAGAGACGTCATGGTGCCAAGACATGGTACTCAGTGCCCTGCTGTCGTGATGGGTGCCTCGACATTGTGACTCGATGCCTTGATGACATGACGTGATGCCTTGATGTGCGCCTTGACGGCGTGCCGCGGTGACGTGACATCAAGTCGCGGTGGCAACCTGAAAATGCGATAGAAATGACATCAAAACGACCATCTAACAACCCAAAAGTGATCAAGCGTGTAAATGAGGATCGACCAAGGGACATGAAGCAAAAATGCAACAAGAAAAAAAAACATTGAGAAATTGAATCGAACACTTGACGTGCGTGTGCAATCTAAGGAACCCAAACAATACTTCAACAAAAAAAACACCACATTCAGCACAATCACAAGCCAATGTCTAAACATATCCCAAACTTCAACAAAACCAAAACCTCAATCAACAAAAATACCCCAAAAATTCGAAAAAACGCTACATGCTCGCTCAAACCATTCAAAAATAAAATATTTTCACCCAAATAATGCAATATGAGATGAAACTATATGGAAATCGTCCAACCACAAAGTGTAAATGATTAAATGAAAGCAAAAATATCACACACATCAAAAGCTCCAAAAAATGCGAAAATTGAAAAATTAGGGTTTTCGATTATTACTTTGAAAATGGATGGAAATGAGTTGAAAATCACCAAATGATGGATGTTATATGACCAATTGTTGATCAATTGCACGAGTTTGATATTGGTGGAAAGAATTTTGAAGAGAAATTGAGTAAGAAATGAAAAAAACAAAAAAAATCTGGAAAAAATAACGTTAAAATTCAAAACGACGGGTTGTCACTCGAACTAAAGGGGAGCGAGATAGCCTCTACTTTTATCGCCTGAGCGACGTTCAGCGATAAGTTGGCTAAAAACGTTTGACACAAATAGCACTGAATCTTTGAAAATTTCGAAAATAGCCCCCCTTTTTTAAATCGATCCTCCGACATATAGATGAACTCAACAATGCATGTGTTTACAAGTATTGCATTATCAATAAAAAAAATTTCCACTTACTCAAATCAAGTTCAAATGGCGTAAAGTGTACAAGTGACTCACGTGTGTTAAGTGCCACTATTTTCGCGTGAACATAACTCCTAACATTAAATTCGTGAGAAATGAGATGTGAACATCAGTGTTAAATAAATATTTTCGCTTACTAATGAAGGCAAACCCATAAGATTATTAGGACCTTAAAATGAAACTCATTTTCACTTATATTTTTCTTTTCTCCCCCTAAGTTTGAGCATAATTTTTTTTAAAAAAATGTATATTTTTCTTTTTCATCATATCATTTTTCTCAATTATTACATCTTATGTACAGACTCATGGTCATTAAGAGAATAAGATGACCCATTTAACGAGTATTGGGCCGATGACTCCAAATCAGTTGACCATAGGGTACCAGGTTATGAGAAACCCCTCGGAATTAATTGCTCGAGTCAAATAAGCTTCAAAAAAGAGTATAAGATGAAACACCTTTTATTTTATGATATATGAGAGCTTAGGTCATCTAAATAAAGGTCAATTCATGTTCAAGGTCACCTTACCAACACATGACTATCATCCCAAATCTCACACACGCAATTCAGACGTACTCACAAGATCATAGTGTGTGTTGTGCAGATTGTACATAAAGAAACATATACTCAGTACTCCACATTAAACCTAACCAAGTAATGGAAACTATATTACATATCAGATGAATGCATATTCGGTCACAAACGCAACATTTAAGGTCAATTCATGTCCAGTAGCACAATTTTATATATATATATATCTTTTTTAAAATCAAGAACTTTAAAAGAAAAACAAAAATTAGAACTAAACAAAAAACAAATGAGATGCATGCAAGAATTAATAGACTCAATAAACTGCACATACATGCATCTAAGTACCTAGTCAAAGAGGTACACAAACACCAATAGACGTCCTAAGATATTCAAATCTCAAATCATCTAATGATTTAGTAAATAGGTCAGCTAACTGGTTCTCTATAGAGACGTGTTCTAGAGTTGAGTCTCTACAAGCTCTCAAATAAAATGATAATGTATATCAATATGTTTGGTTCAGAGTGTTGAATGGAATTTTTGAAAATATTAATGGTACTAGTGTTATCACAAAACAGTACCATGTTCAACTTCATAATCACTCAACATCTGCTTCATTCAAAGCAGTTAAGTGCAGTAACTTCCTGCAGCTATATATTCGGCCTTTGTCGTGGACTTTGAGATAGAATTTTATTTCTTACTCATCCAATCTACAAGATTAGCACTAATATAGAAACGGCTTTCGGAAGTACTTTTTCGATCATCGGCATTTCCAACCCAATCGGCATCAAAATAGCCACCAATGTCAAGATTAGAATCCCGAGAGTACAGTATTCCATAATCTACGATTCCATTGACATATATAATGATACGTCTCACAGCGCTCAGGTGAGATTCCTTAGGATTAGCTTGGAAGCACGCACATACCCCAACACTAAAGGCTATGTCATGTCTACTAGTAGTTAAATAAAGTAAGTGTTTGATCAACACTTTTACCTGTAAGATCATGACCTAACTTGACACGGTACTCATGGAGTTCTAGTGTGTTTCTTGTTGTCTAGTCCAAAACGCTTGACTAGGTCTTTTGCTTACTTCGATTGAGATATGAACAACTCATCACTTGTTTGTTTTACTTGAAAACCAAGAAAGTAATTTAATTCTCTGACCATACTCATCTCAAATTCTTGCTTCATTCATTCAGCGAATTCATGAGCAAGGGAATCAATATGAGAACCAAAAATGATTTCGTCAACATAAATCTGTACTGTGGTAATAGTTTCCTCAATGTGTCTAATGAATAAAGCTCTATCTGCACCATCTCTTAAAAAAACATGTTCCACGAAATATGCAGTTGACTATCATACATTTTCATTTATTGCGTAATACAGTAGTGGGATAAGTGTCAAATAGACTCGTGCTAAGCATTACAGTGACAATGGATCTCACCACTTTATTGTCCAATAAAATGAGATGCAATTTTTTCACTAGGCCATAAGTAATATATCTAGGAGATTGTTTAAGACCATATAAAACTTTATTCAATTTATAGACATAATGGGAAAACTTAGGATCAATAAATCCTTTATGTTGTTCAATATAAGCTTCTTCTTGAAGTATTTCATTCAAGAAGGCACCCTTGACGTCAATTTGATATAATTTGAATCCTAAAATGCAAACAACAATCAAAAGAAGTCTAATGGATTCAAGTCGAGCTACCGGGGCAAACGTCTCATCAAAGTCAACTCCTTCAACCTGAGTATATCCTTGGGCATCTGACCTAGCCTTTCCTAGTTATGATACATTGATCATTGGTTTTATTCTTAAATTTGCACTTAATACCTATAACATTACAATCATCAGGCCCATGTACTAAATATCATACGTTGTTTCTCACAAACCGATTTAGCTCCACATGCATTGCATTTACCCAACATTCATCACTAAGGGAATCTTCGATTTTCTTATACTTAATCTGAGAGACATAGCTAGTAAATGTCAGGTTGTTTAAAACTCTCTTACAAAATCTCATATTTTCATCTAAATCCCCAAATATTTACCTTAGTTCTATTAGACTTAACTCTAGACGAAGGTTTCTTAGGAGATTTAGTTTTATCATGAGAACTCCTTATTAGATATATCTAGACCTTTAGAAGCGTGTGAGAGATCGGGGATTGAATATTTTTAGGTTCAGTTATCGTGACGGGATCTACACTTGAGTTATCTAACTCTTCCCAATCTCCCACTCACTACAAGTATCATCTATCACGACATTGATGGACTCCATCACAACCTGTGTACGAGAATTTTATACTCGATATGCTTGACTATTTCTAGAGTATCCTAGGAAAATTCTCTTATCACACTTGGAGTTAAACTTGCCCAAATTCTATCTATCTTTTATAATATAGCACTTGTTGCCAAACACACGTAAGTACTTAACATTAGGCTTTTTACCATTCCAGATCTCATACGGCGTCTTATCAGTTTTAGGTCTAAGGTAAACCATGTTCACTATATGACAAGCAATGTTGATGGATTCACCCCAGAAATGCATAACTAGTCTCTTACCATGAAGCATGGCTTTAGCAATTTCTTGAAACACACGATTCTTCCTCTCCACTACTCCATTTTGTTGTGGGGTGATCGACGAGGAGAACTCATGTTGAATTCCCTCCTCTAAGCCAAAGTTCTCAATATTAGAGTTTTCAAACACTTTCCCATGATCATACAAATTCTAGTTATGGTGAAGTCTTTCTCATTTCTAAACATTTTGCATTATGATATGATAATATTGAAAACCTAATATTTTTCTCTCAATAGTTCAATCCATGTATATCGAGAGAAATCATCAACTACAACCAAAATATAGCGTTTACCACCAAAACTCTCAGTCCTAGATGTCCCATTAAGTCCATATGAAGTTATTCTAGTGGTTTGTTTGTCAAGATTTTAGAAATTTATTTATGATTTACTCTAAGTTGTTTACCTTGTTGACATGGTCCACATAGAGTGTTTTCAATTTTTTAAGCTTAGGTAAACTATTAATAAGTTCATTCTTAGCTAGTTTAGACATACTCTTATAGTTCATATGACCAAAGTGTTGATGCCACAGTTCAATCACATCAATCTGGCACAGCTACACATAGTTGGAATTAGGAAGAATTTTATAACAATTGTCAGAAGTTCTTACACCTTCGAGGACAACATCACCAGTAGAATCTGTACAGTACACCTTTTTTGGACAAAACTAATCTCAAAATCAGCGTCACATATTTGACTAATGCTTAATAAGTTGGACTTTAAACCTTTCACAAACAGCACATTTAAGATAGCTGGTAATCCAAAAATATTAATAGTACTTTGACCTAAGATATGTGCAGTAGCTTCGTCTCCAAAATTAACCATACCACCATTCTAATCATCAAGAGTAGAGAACAGGGCTTTATTACCACACATATATCTAGAACATGCACTATCAAGTTACTACATAGAGTTATTTTGAGCTTTAATTGCAACGTGGTCAACATAGCAATTCAATTGTTCATTATACCTAGGAAGATCATTTTTATTAATCCAACCTTCTTAGAAATAGATGTAATCCTAGTCAGTTGAGTCATCATCTTAGTTAAGTGACTAATCTGGTTGGTGAGAAAATTAACATTGCTTGATATATCCTGACTTCTACTTCTAGTAGTAAGTTTATGACACTTAAGTCTTGTATGTCCAAGTGTACCACAATTGTTACAGGTGGGAATAAACCTAAGTTCAAACCTACGTGGCTATGGTCATTGATATATAGGACAATTAGTCCAAAGTTGTCTAGTAGGCTTCGATCCTAAAACATTCTTGTCATTGGGTTCAGGATTAGCAGCATTCATAACTTTGTTAGTGGTTGCGACTAACTTGGTCTTGGATGTATTAGCAGTAGTATTACCATTTAGAACGTATTCTAGACCTTGCCTATTCCCAGTAGACTTGTTTATCCCTAACACATTATCGAGTTTCTGAATACCACTCATGAAGGAATGAAATTGAGTATTAGATTTTTCTATGTCACTTGCTAAGTATTTAACTTTAGCTTCTAAGTTCTCATTAACAAGTTTCAACTCACTCAAATTTTTGGTAGAGTCCTAAAGCCAGTTATGAGTTTCTCTCTCACTTTTAAGTTCATTAACTTTTTTTATTATAGCTTTATTGACCTTCTTGATTTTAAGACTTTCTTCAAACAACGTCGATAAGACTCATGAATATTAGTCTCATCCTTAGAGTTTTCTTCGGAATTCTCACTAAGTTCATCATTCTTCACCTTTTCACTTTTCTTATCAGATTCAATCTCAAATTTAGACGTGAAAGCTATAAAGTTTTGTTCTCACCACCATAGGTATTACTCTGAACACTCTAATATGATTCAATATCAGTCAAAGTCACTACTAATGCTGATCCTTTTCCTTATTCAAATTTTTCTTAAAGTTAGGACATTCATTTCTATAATGACCAAAACATTGACACTTATAGCATCTAATTGACTGGGTTTTCTTACTAGAAGTTCTAGAATTATTTTTATAACGCTTATCTTTCGAGAATTTACTAGAGACACCATTTTTCCTTTCTTGAGGTTTTCCCAATTTATGCTATAATTAGAATATAAAGCTTTTGGCAAAAGAAATACTGTAACATTTAGTTTACAACAATCTATCCATCATCCCTGGCGATACAGAATAAGACACAATAAAAATGTTCCTACTCTATTTGACATAAAAACAGAATCTACAGCTTTTCATTAAACTTCAATGTCACTTGGGCACATTAATGACTATTTTTTTTCATCCTCTTTACATGTATCAATTGTGAGCTTCTAATTGGTTACATTGCTTTACATTGCCTTGGCATTCATGGGGGCCAAATTGTTTGCCCCCCAACCCAAGTTGATTCTTAGATCACCCTCAGTATGCCTCAGAATCTTATTGTGACAAAGATTGCTCTATGGACAACAATGTCAGTGGTTACTCCCATGACCAACATGAATTAACTCAAAAGTTGATTCTCATATCACCATCAATTTTCATGACTCTATGAGCAGGACTGAGGAATCAATAGCATAAATTGGTCCAAACCTCTCAAATTAAATCCCTGATTCCCTTCCATGAAAATTGAAAAACGAAATTATAACCAAAATACTAAATCAATATGCACACATGATACATTTTAATTAAACGATTCAAACATCTACAGCTCTGTTCCATTAGAAACTTGGACCGTACTCTGATAGGGCAACTGGGCAAGACAAACGTCAACGGGTGGTTGGAGCTTGGAGGTGGCGACTACGAATTGCCGACTGGCCGGAGGTTTGGGAGTGGGGACTCTTTGCGACGTCGTGACTCACGCTGTTAGGGTTGAAAACAGTTGTGAAATGTGAAACTTGTGATTTGTGAAAAAGTGAAGGGAAGGGAAGAACTAGAGGAGTCGCGACGTTGAGGTCGACTGGTCATTGGTCAAGAAGAGACGGCCTCGACATCGTGGTTGGAGTCAGTTTTAAGGAAAGAATGCAAATTGATTTTCCATTTTTTCATTTTGTAATTAAAAAAATAAAATAAAATTATAATTAGGCCAAAGATGTTACCCCTCCGATATTGGGCTTGATTGCAAAAAAAAAAGGGCCAAAATGAGGCCCCTTCCAATTTTGGGCCTGAGGTGCAGCTTCATCCACCTAGCCACAGGCCAGGCCTGAGGTGAAGTAGTGAAGGAAGTAATAGCGTGTTCATTTTCTGGTACAGAGACGACGGAGCAAGACGATGACAATCTAATTATCGTTTTTTACCTTATTTAAAAGAAATTTCAAAAGGAATTGCATTAAAGAAGCCCCAAGTTATGGGGCATAGTAGAAAAATGGTCTTTCTACAAGTTGTTTTTAACTAACCTTACGTTTCAGTAAAATATTCTAATTATTTTTATATCCTTCTCGTATTCTCCCTTGTTTAAATCCAACCAATTCCCCATGTTCATTCTCCAAAAAAAAAAAAAAGCCCCACCCCCATCCCCATCCCCATCCCCAAAACTCTCGTATATAAACTACAAAAATCAATAACATAAAAGGAAAAATCTTTTTTGATAGAGTCAAGACAATGAATGGAAGGTACCGTTTAGATGATTAAATTGGCTGAATTGAGCAATTCAACTCGCCCACCACCAGGCTTGGTTTAGTCCACTATGTGAGCTAAGCGCAAGCTGACTTGCTCTACCCACAATTGATTTAGGGATGGATTGGATTGGACTAGGCTTTAGCTCAATCCCTTCCCAGCACATTCAATTTTTTCTATGTGTGTATGTATATTTTTTTCCATATTAACCTGACTTATAAATTCTTTTGATTTGCTCTTGAATTCGCCCTTTAACCAAATATGAGCTAGGCTTGGTCACATACACTATTCATCCAACCCCTTTACTCTACTACCCAATGCCATATCATCTCACAACTACCGTACCACCTGCACAAACAATAACCATTTGCAAAATGTCCCAAATTTGAAATTGCAAGGATTCTTATCCCCAAATCCTAAATTTTCTTCTCCCAGACATTTGGCAACACGATGTGCGCTATCTTAGGTTGCCCAATTGCATGCTGCTGCAAACAGTAGCGACGCTGCTTGGTCTAGCGACGTGATGACATGGTGGTGCCAAGCGACGATGGAGGTAGATTGTAATTGTGGTGTGGATGTGAGTTGTAATTTGGGGAATGGATAAAAGAATAGGTGGAGTGATACGAGGTGGGGATGGAGTAATAGTATTTGTTTGAACTTTGAAAAAGTAAATTTAAGGTGGTGGCATTTACTTTAATTTATTTCTTATGCTCATTTTTAACCACACATTCGCACAATAAAATATTTTACGCGTAAATTCAATTTTTTTTTTTTACTTATTAACCACACATTCTTTAAAATATACTATTCAAAACATAGTTTTTTCAAATTAAAGGTAGGGGGCTAAAATTTGATTTTTAAACTATGGAAAGAGTTCACAAATCAGGTTTTAAGTTTCACCATTGCAAAAATCAGGTTTCAAGTTTAAAAAAAATGCAAAAATTAAGTATTTAGTTAATTAATTAAAAATAATTATTATTTAAATATAATAAATTCACAATTATACAATTAATGGTCACATATACAAAATTGTAGATCACAATTTATTCATTTGTCACATATCATCAAATTAATTAATCATAAATTATTTCGAGGTCACAAATCAAAAATTTTATAGGTCACAGTTTACTTCATTGGTCATGGATTAAAAAAAATTATAGGTCATAAATTTTTAATTGGTCACAAATTAAAAAAATTATAGATCACGATCACATATTTCCTAATTTGTTGGTCACAGATTATATTTTTAATCACAAATTATCGATTTTAAGGTCATATAGTTAGTCACAGAGAATTAAATAGTTGGTCACATACACCCAAACATCCGTCCCCCGATCCCGATCCTCCACCAATACTTGGTCACAAATCGATCAAATAGTTGGTCACAGACACTCTTCGTCCCATCCCGGCCGCCGCTGCCGCCACCTCCATCGCCACAACCACCATCAACTATAACACCAACAACACACCACCACCCAAACCACCACCGTCATCGCCTGCATAGCATCCCTAACATCGTCCTCCGTCACAACATCACCACAACCACTGCCACAATAATAACAAATTATAAGTCACCACCATCGTCGCCTACACCACAACACCAAAAAAACCACCACCACAGCCGTCGACCCCGCCACAACACCACCACAACCACTGCTACAACACTAACAAAAACGACCACCACACAGGCCACCATTATCTCACAGACCACCATCACCACCACACAGACCGCCACCAGAGATCCACCATACCGTCATCAAACACCACCACCAACCATCTCACCATCGTACCGCACCATCGCCGCTGTCACAGCAACGATTAAGAACCACACCACAACCTCCACCATCGATCACCACGAATCACAACTCCACAGATCTGTGTAAAGAAATTAAACTAAGAAAAAAATTGATTCCCACCGCCTTTGCCTCACACCAGCACCACCACCCCTTCTCTTCTCCTATTCGATCTACAGCGCCGGCAACGATGGGGGCTTGTGGTGTGGTGTCAACTGGAGTAACTCCTTCATTGCCAGTTGCCAAGGTTTGAAGGCGAAGAGGAGAAGAGGCGTAAGAGAGATGGGAGAGAGTAGATAGTGATAAGTTAGGGCTATTAATTAGGGTTTTAATATGGGAACAACACATAAGGTATTTAAGTATCACTATTTCAA
>CAIGRP010111474.1:0-11065 GCA_903798385.1 Fraxinus cuspidata
CATCAGCTTCTCGTGGAAAAGACCGACCTTGATCCCATCGACTACAAAGTATGAAGATTAGTGGAAAAACAAGACACTTGCAATGATATAGTAATGAAAAATTTTAGTAATGAAAAGAAATTCTAGTAACTGACTCTAAATTCATTATAAAATGCGTAAATGACAATATCTTATCGTTAGAACAAGTTTCTGCATAAGAGGAGAAGCTTTAAGAAGATTCTTGGAGTATGTGTTAGTTCTAGAGTGTATTGGCAAGTTTCGTATTCAAAATTTCGTTTAATCAAGTTTGTCGGGAGTTTAGAGTGTCTTTGGAAAGAATCAATTCAACTCAAGAAGACCAAGTTGAGGCAAAAACTTTCGAAGTCCACAAGTGTAGCGCTCGAGTGATTTTAGCAGCGAAGTGACTACTTGATGTTAGCTAGGGAAGTGATCGAGGGGACTGACCTTCACTTTTTGTTCATGAGGCGATCGCTCGAGTGGAAAACATATCCGGTGAAACCTTAGATAGCAATTTTGAGACTTTTTACAATCCCCAACAATCTCAAACATTTCATATATTATAAATACCAAAATCATATTTTGTCCCTATAGTGGGATGAGTCTTTACTCATTCAAGAGAACATATTGTAGAAGGTCAGACATCAATCTCATAATTCACTTGACTTAATCACTAGATCAAAACACAAAAAATACGAAAAGATCAAAATACTAATAAAATCATTTACCAAATAGCTTTTAGAATTCTGAAAATCAGGAAAGGTGATTGGAGTTTCAATTTATGAAGAACGAGTTCGTTCTTGATGATCCACAAGAGGAAAAAGAAAGTGTTGGAACACAAAATTGTAGTTTTTCGATTATTACATGTTGGCTAGTCAGAGTTTATTAAGATTTAGTTGTGTCTGGACCAATCGTAAGGAGTAGTAAGATGTTTTATTTCTTGAAAAGTTCTTCAAGAGGTTTTCCTCGTAACCAAATCTTGGTTTTGATTACTTTAATATTTTGATATATATTTTTAATTGGTTGTTAGGTTTAAACTGACTATAAAATTTATCCAGATATAATAATTTATGGCATGTTGCATGTTATTATTTGTTTAATTTTAATTCTACTCATTACACCTATTCACCCCATGTTAAATGTTAGTTGTTGAAACTCGTTATTTTAATATGAATTTATCAAAAGGCTAAGTTCCTTAAGGTTTCTTAAAACATCAATGTTTTCTGGCCATTCCACCAAAATAAAAATGTTGATGGATCCAAAAGATTTCAAAAAAGCTATTTTAACTCGATTGGACAGTGATGATTTCGTTGTCAATCCTAGAACGTGCTATATTTCAAATGCGCTTTACTACATGGATAAGAAACACGCGATTTAGAAACGAAACGTGGACGGCAGAGGTTCGCTGAGAAAAATACGGAAAATCAACGGTCAGAACCAAAAAGAACTTTTCATTCAAAGGGCGATTTCTCAGTCGCCTCCAGAAACAATTCCGCAGCGGAGTAAAAGAAATAAGCCAACTCCCATTTCTCCAGCTACCAAAGGTAATTCATTTTTTTTTTCTCATAATTGGTTTCATTTTCATATCTTGTATTTAGTTTAAAGAGTTTCATTTTTATATTAGTTCGATCTGAATATTAGGGTTTTAATATATATATATATATATGCTTTCTCAAAATATACTGTGCACTGAATTTTTTCCTCTTTGATGAATCTCTTGTGCTGCTTTAGTTTATTTTTTTAGTTTGATTCACAAGGAGTCGAGCCTTAGACAATTGCGTTTAGGTCGGCGTGGTGGAATTTTATTCGCCTAAGGTTTTTTTCTCTGTGATTCCATTAATATTCTTTTTTCTTTTAGTCGGTGATTCTAAAGTCAGGTAACAGTAATAATTTATTTGGATTTATTTCGAGCATATTTGGTCTCTCTCTAAAATATTAATTTTATAGTTTTTTAATTCTAACTTCTCATCAATGAATCTTATTTTCACAAACACTAATTTTTATGTTTTTTTAAAGCAACTTTTAAGCTAAACTCTCCTATTTAACCTCTATATTCGGTACACAGTACTTCTCCTACTACGCACAAATTCAATGGATTCCATTGGAGACATGTTTGATTCTGCGCTTAATCTAGAACAAACCCACTACGAAGAAGGTTACGAAGATGGCTATGCAAACGGGTTAATCTCGGGTATAGAAGAAGGACGCCAGGTGGGTCTGAAAACGGGGTTCGAAGTGGGCGAGGAATTGGGATTTTACAGAGGCTGCATTGACATCTGGCACGCCGTTATACAGGTCGACCTGAATCACTTCTCGACCCGGGCCCAGAAAACCATAAGCGAGATGGATGAATTACTCAAGAAGTACCCGATATCCGACCCTGAAAACGATTCTGTATCTGATGTTATGGATTCTTTAAGGCTCAAGTTTAGAGCTATTTGTGCCACACTGAATGTTAAATTGGAGTATAATGGGTACCCTAAAGCCTCTGATGTTGAAAATATTGAATTTTGAAATTTTGGGTTGTGAATTTTATACTTAATAGTTTGAAGTTTTGCCCCGAGTGAAAATATTCTTATTTTATTATTAGGGTTTTTGTGTTCTGGCTGGTATAATGGGATGTTACAAAAAATTTTCACTTCTGGGTAAGCAAAGTAAGTGATATATTTCGACGCGGAGCTGAGTTATTGATTTTTTTTATGGACCTTGTTATTGTAGCAACAAAGGGGTATTTTGACATATGTACACTGTATCAATCTTTCGGATATATGTGTGGATTCTCCAAATTTTTTTGAAATAAGACTGGTTTCGTTGTTGGAACTATATGCATAAGCAGCGTATCATTAAACGTGTAATCTCATAGTAACTTTTTTTCAAATTAGATTCTGCTGATCCATGAAGGTATGCATTGACAATAATTACATGTTTGACTAGACTTAAAAAGTATCATTAAAAGTGTAATCTCATTATATTTTAACAGTAACAGAGCTACATGTTTGACTAGACTTAAACGTAATATATATTTTCTGTATGTTTGTTTTCACATATTACTTATTCATACTTACAAGTAAAAAAAATTATTTATTTTGAGCATCTTTCATGAAGTGAGTTTATTGGAAATTTTATAAATTTCAGCCCACCCCAATATCGTAGGGTTTCTTTCCAATGGCAGAAACAAAATCATCTATGAGGAAGCCAGTTTTCACCAAGGTTGATCAGCTGAGGCCTGGAACTAATGGACACAATGTTGTAGTGAAGGTTGTGAGTGCCAATGTTGTAATGCAGAAGGGTAGGCCAGATGGGCCCCAACTACGTCAAATGCGGATTGCTGAATGCTCGGTTGGAGATGAAACTGGGACCATTGTGTTTACGGCAAGGAACGAGCAAGGTATGGCAGTTCCATGTGGTGATTTTGGTTCTCTATTAAAGTTATGGATCTTTATGATGACTTTATGATGAATTAAAGTCCTTTATTAACTTCCATAGTTCATGGAGTTCTCCCTTATCCCACTGCTGCCTATATTTGGAGTGATATTAAGGGCTTTAATTGATGTCGTGGCCCCCTTTATTCCTTACAGTTTTACGAAGATCAGCTTGTCGCTAAATTGGATTTAGCTTATGAATATTGATGATGTAGCAGAAATAGCTTTGAGATAACATGCAATTCCGAATTATTATACTAGGAATTTAAGCTAACTTGACTCCTCTGACTTTTAGACTTCAGCTTAAAGTTTAAACTTTTGATATATGTTCGTATGCTAAATTTCCTCGGCCACAAAGGTTTGTGCCTTATTACGTATAAATTGTGATTAATGATGTTTCTTTCAGTATTGTACTGGATGTTACGATCCTATCTGATTCACAAATCACTATTCAACCGTAGGATTTTATTTCTTAATTGGAATCCTGATTGACGGATGTTCATAAACCATCCTCTAGTTCACTTTGCAGTCTGGTTTTGGTAGAAACAATGAGTTCATCGTAGTTAACTTAGCCATACTTTTGGTGTAGGTGCTATTGAGTTCATTTCATTCTTATGTAGAATTGAGTGCATCCAACTTCACGTGTTGGAGTCTAATTGCATTTTCTGGTGTCACATCCATCTTGCAGTGGACCTGATGAAGCCTGAAAATACGGTAATATTACGAAATGCAAAAATTAACATGTTCAAGGGGTCAATGAGGCTTGGTGTGGATAAGTGGGGACGTGTTGAAGTTACGGAACCAGCCAGCTTTACTGTCAAGGAAGATAATAACCTGTCATTGGTTGAATATGAATTGGTCAATGTTGTGGAGGAGTAACTGCTTTAATACAATTCCTTCTATTACAGGGCCAAATCATTTAAATCAGGCAGAATGTGGTATTAGGAGATTGGCAAGGTGATAAATTTGTTGTTTTTCTGGTCCTCTTGTTTGCATGATGCACAGGAAGTTCTTTAAGGATCCAAAAGTCGTCTCTATGAATAGGAACTCCATCTGTTCCATTGCCCCGTCTTTCAGTTCAGCTGGTGGAGTAATAAGAATCATTTGATAACACATGACATGGGAACCCTAGTTGTCTATGTTAAAGACATGTTAACCCCGTTATGAGATCTCGTATTTACTAATATTATTTGGGAAGTGCAGTTTCTCAACTGTTCTGAGTTTTATCTGGAATGCTTGATATGTTTCCATACGTCATTAAATGATGATTGTATATTTAGTTGTGGAAATAAAGGTTGGAATCTGGTTTGGTTTTTAGTTATCTACTACTCTTGGGATACCTATTTGCAGTTTAAATCGTAATTCATAGCATGAAAAGGTCTTCTTGGCTCAATTAATAGATGAAAATGAGATGTTGGTTGAGCTACAGTGAAATTATAGTAACTTTTCAAGTAGATGTAGTTGTGTAAATTGGGTCTTTTAGCTCACCTTCATCGCTGAAACTATATGGGTCATGTTCGGTCCTGGCTGGGACAGGCTGAGCTTTGTGTGTAATATGCGAAATCACACTTTTTTTTTCCTTGTTCCTTTCTAATATTTATGGATAAACTACTACTATTATAATAATGGAAAATCCTTGATTAATGATCCATTTGGTTTCTACTTCTACATTCAATACAGACATGGAGGCCCGAAAGTATCAAAATTCCTATATTTCAAAATCTTAATCCCTTCGGAGTACTATCTTGAGCTCAAGAGTCCAATTTATTGTGCCATAACCAACAGAGATTAACCACTTTTGCAAGTCATAGGAGATAAAAGAGTATTATGTAGTGTTGGCAACGGGGTGGATTCTCCCCGCCCCGCCTTAGTCGGGTCGGGGCGGGGTAAATTGTCATCCCTAGTATTATGACGTTTCGTCTCCTTGTCTTGGGAATTGCAAGTCCCATTAGTATAGGCTCTAGAATATTGATTTCGTATGTTCCTTCAGCCACTCTCTTTGCTTTCTTATTTTTATGTCGAGTAATACTATTTAGTACCAACGGTGTTTAACACCGATTTAAATGTCATCACTTGTGTCTTTATTATAGATTCAATTAAATATAAGAATTAATAATTCATTAATTATGATTTATCATATATACTTGGATTGATGCATAATAATATTATTTTTCTATACTGGCCACCCAATTGTGGGGAAGACAGCATTAAGCATGATAGATAGTAGTCTTTCATCATCTTCTTCCAATGGATCTCTCCCGAAGCAACACACATAAATAGCTTCAAGGGCTTTCTCTGCTCGAACTTCCATCAGAATAGATGGGACCGGAGCTCTTTGTTTTGCCCAGTTCTGCAGAAAGACAACCATCTTGTGCATTAGTAAGTCTAATTAACCCAAGACAGGTCAAAAGACCTAAATATCGTCTCTGCTTCTGTTCTTCCCCAGATACATTAACAGATCATCTTTCAGAAGGGGAACGGACTAGCACTATTGATGACTCAACAAGCATAAGGTTCCCCTGCTAGCATTCTAAAATTGTATATCTTTAGTAATGGTTTCTAGAAAACTTCAACTCCGTGTTCTATGCAGAGAGATTATCGTATTTGTGATCTCACTTGAACTCGGAATGCAAAGCCTGTTCATTAGTACATTTACTCAGAGAATCTTAAATAGAGTTGTGGATTGCTCTAAAAAGTATGCCATGTTAAGGGATAGAATTTCACATCGAATAAATATGAAATCATAGACCAATTTATAAGGGTTTGACTATACCTTTTAATAAGGTAGACCTTTTAAGAAGGAACCTCAAATCTTAACATAAGTCCGTTAAGCTCCAACGAGCGATTCAATCCGATCAATACTAAAAAAAATTGAGCACACGAACTTCAAGATTAGTTTGTTCAAATGAGCCACTAACTTGTAGGGCCATGTTAAGAAATAAAATTTCACATTGAATAAAGATGAAATCGTAGTCCAATTTATAAAGGTTCGGACTACTCCTTTTATAAGGTTGACATTTTAAGATGGAACCCCAAATCTTAACATACCACGCTAAAAATGCAACACCTCGACGTCTGAGGTGGTAAGAGAGAAAAAAAGTAGGTGTGCGATGTCAATGTGTCGCATTTGGAATGAGGTCCAAGTGTAGTTATTTGAACAAGCAATCTATTATGTATGCATATAGAATCGATCTACTGAAACTTCTCTTCTTGTACAGGGTGTGCTAGACATCATCCACTTAATTTTTTTGTAATTAATTTTCATGAGAATATGTGTTCATTTAATTTACTCTTTCTCCACATGCTTTCATAGTACATGTNAGGGTGTGCTAGACATCATCCACTTAATTTTTTTGTAATTAATTTTCATGAGAATATGTGTTCATTTAATTTACTCTTTCTCCACATGCTTTCATAGTACATGTGGCTCACAAATAGTGCAATCTACGTCCCTATTGGAGATGCTCCTCTCCATCCTCTTTTTGCTTGTCGCATGCGCAACAATACACATTGTTGAATTTGGTTGGCTCAATCCAATAGAAATAAATCTATTCAATGATGAGAGAGAGAGAGAGAGAGAGAGAGAGAGAGAGAGAGAGAGAGAGAGAGAGAGAGAGAGACAAACCCTATTTCTCTGTAAAAACAAGAGAGAGAGAGAGAGAGAGTCAAACCCTAGTTCTCTGTAATAACATTCATTTACCCTAATTCAAAAACCTATTAATTTGATAGTTAATCAACCATTCCAAAACACTACTGAAAATAAGAATATTAGAAAATTATTGGAACTAACAATGAATCCAACTGTATTAGCATAAGGTACATTTACCATTCTCTCAAGTTCATCTTCAATTTTAGGTGAATGATCAACAAATAATTTCACACATGCAGATATATGCAAACATTTAGAATCACTCAGAGAAAATCTTTTAACTATTTTTTCAGTATAAGACTCGTGTTAAAGACAATTTTCCATTAATCTTGTCACTTTTTATTTCCATGTCTAAAATATTCCTAGTAGGTCCTAAATCCTTATCTTAAATTTAGATTTCTATTTTTTTTTTTTGTTCATAGAGTTAAGAGTGATAGAATTGTGAATAGCTATAAGCATATCATCCGCATATAAGAACGAATAGAAAAATTTAGGGGTTGTTCTCTTTGTGTTTCAGTTGTGTGTTTTGAGTTTTAAATTCATTTTATATTTTGGGTTTTGAGTCTCCATTTTGTGATTGCTGAAAATGTGTTTTTTTGATATTTTGAAAAATTGTTTTGAATCCACATATAAGAACGAATAGAAAAACTTAGGGGCTGTTCTCTTTGTGTTTCAATTTTGTGTTTTGAGTTTTAAATTCATTTTGTGTTTTGGGTTTTGAATCTCCATTTTGAGATTGCTAAAAACGTGTTTTTTTGATATTTTGAAAAATTGTTTTGAAAACACCCAAAACGCGTTTTCAAAATTTTGATTTGATTATAATTAAAAACACCCAAAAATACAAATCGTTGTTTTAAGTTTTCTTTATAAATTTTTAACTTTTTGTCAAAAACGCGTTTTCGAAAATGGAAAAGAGAACGCGTTTTTACTGTTTTGGAAAATCGAAAACAGAAATTGACTTAAAAATAATAAAGAGAAGAGACTCTTGGATTTTCCATCTCTTTTAAAATAAAAACAAGTATCATATTCGAATTTAAACTTCAAGCCATGTATAAAAGAGTCAAATCTTTTATAACGTTGGCTTGTAGAATGTTTTAAGCCCTACAAAGATTTATTCAAAAGGCACGCCAAGTTATTCTTTTTCTTATTTTCAAAACCTTTTTGTTGAGTCCTATATATAATTTCATCTAAAGAATCATATGAAAAAGCAATTTTCATATCAAGTTATTCTAATTCTAAATCAAATTGTATTACAAGAGCAAGTACAATTCTGATAGATGTGTGTTTCACAATAGGTCAAAATTTTTATGTGTAATCTATCCATTCTCTTCGTGTAAAGCCCTTAGCTACATGTCTTGTCTTATATCTCTTATAATCTAATTTCATCTCACCCTCCTTTATCTTATATACCCATTTGTAGTCAACAAATTTATATTCTGTAGGTTTTTCTACTAGATTCTAGGTTTGATTTTTATGTAGTGAATTCATTTCATTTTGCATTGCAGCAAGCCACCCAACAGACTCTTTACAGGATACCGTTTCTTTCTATGTTGAAGGGGTCAGATTCAACCTGTGCAGATACATAATCTGCATATTGGAATCAAGAAGGAGGTCTTATCTGTCTCCTTTCTCTATCCCTGACAAGTTGAAAATCTTGCAAATCATGTACAGGATTTAAAACTTGATTATTATTCAGGTTTACATCCTCACTTATTGGTGATTAATTAACTATCGACATCTTTTTGTTACCTATTTGGACCGTTTAGGTTGAACACCTTCAGAACTAGCTTTTACGAAAAAAGCTACTTAATATGACTATGATTTTACAGGAATTTTGTGAACCACGTAGGATTCACAAGTAATTATTATTTAAAAAAATTATTAGAACCCTGTTTACCAATTTTATTACATTAACCGGATCCATCTCTTGGGATTAACCTCACAATTATTATTTTGGTAACAATCACTGCAAAGCTCGACGTATGATTGTTGTCAAGGCAAGCAGTGAACAATCAATATAATTATTACTAAAGTCCATGAAACATTTTACACTCTCATTCTCCCAAATTTAAATAACTTTTCTCCAAAACCCCCCGTCTTAAATTTATATATTTGAGGGTCAATTGGTTGCCACATTCCATCCCAAATAATTCGATAACTGTAATATTTACATTTATCTCGGCTCTCATAGTTTATTAGTGATTCGATTGATTTTGTTGTTAATTTTGTCTTATTTTTTGGTACTTTAAAAGATGAAGCCTCAAGATTAAAGTCTATTTATGCGAACAAGGTGTTAGAGTAATAAAGAAGAGTTGAAGTGAATGATAAAACATTCAAAAGTTGAAGAAGCAAAAGTTGAGAAATTAGAGCACAAAGTTTTGTACAAAAATTTATATAAAGCCAACACAATAGAACCTTGACAATTTAATACCCCATAGATTACTAACTTCGATTAATTTTTGGCCTATCACAATTCGGGGATAACATGCTAAATTAATAACTCACTACATTTGTAATATACATTATAAAAAAATGTTCATAAATCCAACATAATATATAAATTAATAATTTCATGATACATAGTAAAACAATCTCTACATACAAAATACGTTGACAAATTAATAAGGTATTAATTATTTGTTAAACTAATGGATTATTAATTTTTCGATTATCTAATTTTTGCTAAATTAATAGATTTTCTTTGGTCCCAAGCTATCAATTTATTGAGGTTTAACTATATATACCCTTGAAAAAATAGAACCAAGGACCAAACATTAGAAATTAAGTTTTGGGTTATTTTATTCATGACGAGGCAGCCAACTTTAGAGTTCCCCAGAGCCATGAAAATTTACTACCACTCGCAACAGATCGCGAGTTCTTTGGCTCTGCCACGATATGTCCAAATTTTGAGTGTAATGACTCGAAATTTGGAAATTATATAAATAAAACATTTGGGAAACAAGGATTTTAACTAGACGATATGTCCAAATTTCGAGTGTAATGACTCGAAATTTGGAAATTTTTTAAATAAAAGCATTTGGGAAACAAGGATTTTAACTAGTAAATTAGTCAATTCATAAAATTATGATTTGTTTGAGGATTCAATTGATTAAGGTTGGAATAGAACCAAGGACCAAAAGTTAGAAATTAAAAGTTTTGGATTACTTTATTCATGATGAGGCAACCAACTTTAGAGTTTACTAGTAAATTATGCTTGAGAGTTGAGAGTTAGATTTTTCATGTTAGCTAGTTTCAAAGGGCCGAGACACCTATTTGATACCCATTTTGATTATTATTCGACTACCAGAACAATCGCAAACTCTTACCAAATAGAATCATGTCACAGTGACATATGTCTTGATATAATCATTAACATAATGTCACATAACATTTTATTATTGGACGATTTTAAACACATTCAGTTTTTTAATCAAATTATCTGCTACAATTTCGAATTATGTCATTGCATCTGTTAAATTTTTTTGGCAAAGTGGCAAAATCATGTGAAGTAGGACCCAAAATCTGGATTTCTAAATTTTGTCACGTGTTCCAGCACGGGTTAGTTGAGCAACCATTTTTGGCAAGGTCATATGCACGCTGTAGTTGCCCATTGGTCATGCAAGTATATGCATTGCAAAACTCATAGCCTGTACTTTTAAATGGTACGAAGTTTGTGTAATTCCGACAAAAGAGAGACCCCAAAAACTCGACCGAAAAGTGGGATCACGAAACATAAAACTTCCCAATTTTGGAAATAAAAAATCCGATTTTTGCCAAGCGTCAATTGCATTAATCGTAACCCTAAATTGTCTAAAGGAGCTTTTTTGACTTAGATTACAGGATTAGATAGCTTCTCCTTTAAGATTAGCAATATTATATTCAAGATAGCCTATTTCTTTTTTGCTTAAATAAGTTAATCAAGTATAATTTTTAAGTTCCCAACCCTAAGTGCATTATTTTAAGTTTAGAGGTCATAATGAAAGGATTCTAGAGACAC
>CAIGRP010111477.1:0-38125 GCA_903798385.1 Fraxinus cuspidata
AATTGTCATAGGAGAAATTTGTACTTTTGAAAAATTTGTACCCTCTGATATCAAGCATTTAAATAAACAATAATCATGTGATTTTCCAATGAGTTAAAGCCTAGTCTTCCAAGACTGAGTTTCAAACTCGTCGGTAGCTCATTATTTGCATTGCTACCTCGAAATTACTTCATTGACACAGCGGATGGCGTTAAATGCATGGCACTGCAGCCTATTGCACCTTCTTCAGGCTCTTCGGTGTTTGAAAATTTGATGAAACAAGGTTACACGTTTGAGTTTGACAAAGATCGGATGCAACTCGGTTATTCAAGACACGGTTGTGCAGTGCCATAACTCACTGAGCTGTCATAATTCACACGTCAGATGATCTTTTTTTTTTTTTTTCTTTTCCTCATTTTTACAAGTATTAATATTTTTTGTAGAATCATAACTATAAGTGGTTCGGGCACTATAATACATTGTGATTGAGACTTTTTGGCTGCTTTTTTTAATGTCTAACACTTTCACGCGAGAGTGGGCACAAAAGAGAGTTTTTTGGAGTGATGTGTGGTGTAGGTCTCGATGGATGGTACGACGCAGACAATTACAATCATATCATTCAAACTAGAAAACCATCAATTAATCATGTTGGCAGCGACCCGAGAACTTCATGTCGCATAAAATTCTCAAGATATACCTCACAACACAGAGGCTTTGTTTTTACCATGGTAAAAATTACAAAGAAAAAAATGATAAATTTCAAAAAAATATATCCGAACTTCTAATTATGTCTCCTATAGGGGTTGTTTGAGCCTTATTTTTTTTCAAACTTCATTTTCAATCGTGTATTTTTCAATAAAATAATATTACACCTAAATCAAATTTTTTTCCCTTAATTTTTAATTACACATTTTTCAAAAATCACAACAAGGGCATAATTTACTGGAAAATGAAAGGAAGGCCAAATCTTTTGATGAGATAGTTGCACTTGTTGAAAATTTGATGGTTATTAATGGCTCAAGAGAAAAGAAAGTTGTGCTAGTGATTGGAGAGCTTCAAGCCACACTTTATTTAAACTTAAATAGTGATTGGACTATTGCAATTTTTTTTTTTATCTAAGTTAACTAATCATTTAACCTTATTTTTAGATGAATCATGTTACTTGTACAATCTTAATTGACAAATTAACACTTAAAAAACATTTGAGCAAGTAATCATACGTGTGGAAACGAATCTGTCATCTTGAAACTTGAAGAACTAAATGACCATGTTACATTTGGAGATGATTTAAAAGTACAAATGATAAAGGTAAATGATAAAGGTGAAATTCTCATTCAACTATAGAATGGAGAACACCAATACATTTCTAATGTTTATATGTTTGAGAAGACAAATATTTTGAGTTTGAGGCAACTTCGTGAGAAATGATATGACATCTTAGCCACTGCCACCACCACCGCCACCGCCACCGCAAAGCAGGCTGTGAACACAATGTGGAGATTTAATTGTCCCCTACCCCTTTTGGAATTGGACTTGGAAAAAATTGTTCAATAGGCTCATTGTTTGACGTAAACTGTGACACATCTTTCAACCCTCCAAAGCCTTTTTCTTGCCGAATGCAATCTTGAGATTGTCAAAATATCGTCCATCAACTACGTGTCAAGAATTGGGTGGCATTCAAATGCTATACAGAAACTGGTAACGTAAGCAGCGACAATATCATAAACATCGATTTAACCGGAAATCCTTACAGCTTGGCCGATTCGAACAAGTTCACAGTGGTCGGCTGCGATGACCGGTCGGAGTTCAGAGGAGCAAGTGACCGAAGTATCAGACACAGGTCTAGGTGGTTATCGTTGTAATTGCTTAACAGGATACGAGGGCAATCCGTATCTAAGTCCAGGCTGCACAGGTTAGTAATTTGTTAATTATCTATGAGATTTAACTGTCAGTAAAAATTGTTGAAGCCGAATGGGTAAAATTTACTGATGGTCTATAAACTAGTAGCAAAATTTTATCTTGAATCCTTCTAAAACTGGCCAATCATCAAAATTTATTATATGTTCAAATTTTTGCTATAAATATAGGGATCTAAACGAACTTCGTCCATCAATAACGAGTGACCATTTCTTATTTATTCGTCAAATTTCAAACTTTCCGAAAAAAAAAAAAAAGATTATTATCAAAATTAATATCTCAAAAGAATATCAACCTTGTATTCTTAGGGATATATGAATTAGAGATCAAATAGTGACATTCGATAAAATAATTATATTAAGAGTAAAGACGAAAATAAAATTTATTATGTAAAAGAGACATGGGTGGTCAACAGGTCAAGTCTTCGCAAAATATGAATTGAGATGGAGCTGTCATTAAAATGTTTTCCTATGTTAAACACTAATTACTAAATTGTCATGGGAGAAATTTGTACTTTTGGAAAATTATTTTCCATAACTGCGTTGTAGAACCAGCTTTATTGCAGGCCCAAACATTTGCATTAAGCACCATTGAGTTGCTGGCCTAAATGCTGTTTTTCAGCTACTATAGAAATTATTAAATTGCCCTGGCACTTGTTAGATTCAATCCTACTAAATTCATGTTTCCTTTCATAGAGCAAATCAAAAGCAGAAAAGAATCAAGCAATGGAGAAGTGTTATCCTGCAGCTATTGAAGAGCATTATAGGAAAATTGCAAGAAGGAAATCTGAGTTTTCATATCTTACAAACACAGCCGAAGGTCACACATAATTGACACAAATCCATGCACAAATATCATAACATGAATTGTCTACATACAAATCACCAAACACGACTTTAGATTGATAGGAAAAATGGATGATTTGTGTGTAGATTACTGATTAACATTACAAGAATAAATAATATAATTCAATATAACATAAACATGAAAAGAGATTTAAAAAGCAAGCCTTAGAGAGTCACTTAACGGACGTTGTCCTAAAATCGTGTTGCATCCCCTTCATGCAGGAATTTTTGACGCTACACTGCTCCAATATAAAACTCACGTGGCTCGCAGTCGATCCTTCTATGGACACGATCATAGGGAGATAAAGAACAAGTCTTTCATCTAGTTGCCAAAATAGTATGAATATAGTATAAAATTGTAGAGATGATAATACTTCAAGTTGTTGTGTTAATTTGTCATTGGCATATAAAAAAATATGTTAATTAAATTCTTTAAAACTTTTTTCTATTTAGTTAATTTTCTATCATAAACAAAAACATGAATAAGGCCCACGTCGGTTGGCCTGGATCTCCAGACAAGTAGTCTCATGGCACATTTTGATTCACCTTTACGCAAGATTTGGAGATAGAATAGACCCCGAAGTTTTAAACTAGATGAGAACTAATTCCATAGAAGTTCATTCAGTCCATAGGTTTCAGAATAAGGAAAAAAAATATTCAATGTATTTTGTTATTTAATAAAAATATTTTTACAATAAAAAAAGGTAATTAATGGGAACGGATAAAAACTTGTTATCAAGACTAAATTCCTAAAAGTCAATTTATGCGACCAAATCAAATCCCAACTAGGGGCGTGTGTGTATATATAGTAGAAATGTCAATGTCCATAAATTTATCGGCATGTCTTCAAATTCTCCACCAAAAAAAAAAAATGATTATAATCAAAATTAATATCGCAAAAGAATATCAACCATGTATTATTTGGGATATATGAATTAGAGATCAAATAGTGACATTCAACCAATTAAATACGTTAAGAGTAATGGCGAAAATAAAATTGATTGCGTAAAAGAGACTTTGGTGGTCAACTCTTCGCAAAATTGAACTGAGATGGATCTATCATTGAAATGTTTTCTACGTTAAACACTATAATTGTCATAGGAGAAATTTGTACTTTTGGAAAATTATTTTCCATAACCGCGTTGTAGAATTGTGACAAGGTTAGACCCCCAACATTTGTGGTGCACGGGGTCTTAGGAATTGTGATAGTTTCTACCTTCACTTAATTAATTTTGACGGTTCTTAAGTACATATTTGTAAATGGATTTTGCTACTTATACATAAAAAAAATGTACATAATGGATTATCTAGTTGCCAAAATAGTATGAATATAGTATAAAATTGTAGAGAGGATAATACTTCAAGTTGTTGTGTTAATTTGTCGTTGGCATATAAAAAAATATGTTAATTAAATTTTTTAAAACTTTTTTCTATTTAGTTAATTTTCTATCATGAACAAAACATGAATAAGACCCACGTCAGTTGGCCAGCGTCTCTAGACAAGTAGTCTCATGGCACGTCTTGATTCACCTTTACGCAAGATTTGGAGATAGAATAGACCATGAAGTTTTAAACCAGATGAGAACTAATTCTATAGCAGTTCATTCAGTCCATAGGTCTCAGAATAAGGAAAAAAATATATTCAATGTATTTTGTTATTCAATAAAAATATTTTTACAAAAAAAAGGTAATTAATGGGAACGGATAAAAACTTGTTATCAAGACTAAATTCCTAAAAGTCAATTTATGCGACCAAATCAAATCCCAACTACGGGTGTGTGTGTGTATATATAATAGAAGTATCAATGTCCATAAATTTATCGGCATATCTTCAAATTCTCCACCCAAAAAAAAAAAAAAAAAAGATTATAATCAAAATTAATATCACAAAAGAATATCAACCATGTATTATTTGGGATATATGAATTAGAGATCAAATAGTGACATTCAACCAAAAAATACGTTAAAGAGTAAAAGACGAAAATAAAATTGATTGCGTAAAAAAGACTTCGGTGATCAAGTATTCGTAAAATTGAACTGAGATGGAGCTATCATTGGAATGTTTTCCACGTTAAACACTAATTACTAAATTGTCATAAGAGAAATTTGTACTTTTGGAAAATTATTTTCCATAACCGCGTTGTAGAATTCTGACAGGGTTAGACCCTCAACATTTGTGGTGCACCGGGTCTTAGGAATTGTGGCAGTTTCTACCTTCACTTAATTAATTTTGACGGTTCTTAAGTACATATTTGTAAATGGATTTTGCTACTTATACATTAAAAAAGTGTACATAATGGATTATATAGTCCATATTTGATACTAATTTTAATTTTAATCAAAGTTAACAATTCATTTCAACCATATATTTTATGGGCCCCACAACTTTTTAACTACACATTTTATTAACTTGTATGAAAATATACTAAAAATCTAATTTCAATATTTATTAAACAGAGGTATAATATGATGTGGAGGGAAAAGATTGCGTGAAACGTTGATTATATTTTAAATTGATAAATGGTAAAGTGTCATGTTGCATTATATGATCTATTATGTAAATTTTGATGTACATGTTAATAAATTATTCACTTGATGGGATTAAAATTAAATTTTCAATAATTTATTATAAAAGTTGATAAAATGTGTGGTTGAAAAATTGTGAAATTCATGAAATATATGATTAAATTTAATTGTTAACTTTGATTTAAATTAAATTTAAATTATAATCTCCATCCAACTGGGGCTATATATGTGTAGATAAATCAGCCATGAAATCACGCTGAGAAACATGCTTTCGATCAATCTTTTATGGCTTTTGCTGGCACCCCTTTTCTCCTCCTCCACAGCCACTGCCACCGCAAAGCAAGGCTGCGAACGCAAATGTGGAGATTTAATTGTCCCCTACCCTTTTGGAATTGGACTTGGAAAAAATTGTTCAATAGGCTCATGGTTTGACGTAAACTGCAACACATCTATCAACCCTCCAAAGCCCTTCATTGCCGATAGCAATCTTGAGATTGTCAAAATATCGTCCGATGAACTACGTGTCAAGAATTGGGTGGCATACAGATGCTATACAGAAACTGGTAACGTAAGCATCGGCTATTAAACAGACATGAATTTAACCGGAACTCCTTACAGCTTCGCCGATTCGAACAAGTTCACATTGGTCGGCTGCGATGACGCTTTGCTGTTCAGTGAAGCAAGTGACCAAAGTTTCAGTAGCGGCTGCCTGTCTCTTTGTCCTGAAAGGGATCTTTTCTTTGATGAACGTTGTACAGGAATTGGTTGCTGCCAAATTCCTATACGGAAAGGCCTGCAGTCTATTTCTATTTCACTTGAAACCTTTTATTATCATAAAAATATCTCGTCATTTAATCCCTGTGGTTACGCTTTTCTTGGAGATCAGGATGTATTTAAATTTCATAAGTCTGATCTTTCTGATGAAAGTTTTCTGAGTAGAACAAATGACAGTGTTCCAATAGTGATTGATTGGGCCATTGGGAATCAGAATTGCAGTGACGCCAAAAAATCTACTGATTATGCTTGTCTTCAGAATAGTGATTGTGTTAATTCAGACACAGGTCTAGGTGGTTATCGTTGTAATTGCTCAAAAGGATACGAGGGCAATCCGTATCTAAGTCCAGGCTGCACAGGTCAGTAATTTCTTAATTATCTATGAGAGTAACTGTCAGTAAAAATTGTTGAAGCCGAATGGGTAAAATTTACTGATGGTCTATAAACTAGTAGCAAAATTTTATCTTGAATCCTTCTAAAACTGGCCAATCATCAAAATTTATTATAAGTGACCATTTTTTATTGCAAGATGGGATAAGTAGATGTAAGGTACTTGTCATTGAAAAGTATTCAACTTTCCAGTAATTAACCTTATATAATTGTATAATTTCCTCATCATGCAGCATTAGATTTTTATGAATATTTGTTAGTATGTCACAATTTATTCATGAATTGAATACAATGAAACATATCTTATATTAATCAGCTTTAGGTTTTTCGAAAAGAAATAATTCAGCCAATATGAGTTAATCAGAATATCAAAATAACTGTGACATGTGACCCGAAGAGACTCGTGTTGGTTGGAGAAGAGTCGAAGAAGTGAAGATGAAAGTTGAAAATATATTGAGATTAAGTATTAATTTGTTGTGATGATTGAATATATAACCTTAATGCTGTAATTCTTTCGGCAGACATTGATGAATGCAAGAGTAATCCATGCAACGAAAACGGAATTTGCACTAATACTCCGGGTAGCTTCAACTGTTCCTGCAAAGATGGATACTTTGGTGATGGCACAAAAGATGGCAGTCGTTGCAGTGCTCATCAGAACACCCAGTTCCCAGTAATCAAGTTCTTACTAGGTAATTAATTCTTTTGCCAATTTTCTAGCTGAAGAAGCCCTTTCTTGGTCTAGCACGAAAGGAAGAATTTCGAAGCCGATTCAAATAATTCTAACTATTTATTTTCGAAGGGTGAAAAAAAATTGAGGGGGGTGAGATGGGGTTGCTGAATTTTTCTAATTTACATAATATTTCTGCAGGTTTTAGCACTGTCTTCGTATCGATAATCATTGTTATTACATGGCTATATTTTAGCATCAAGAAAAGAAAGCTTGTTAGAATGAGAGAGAAATTCTTCCATCAAAATGGTGGTCTGCTTTTGAAGCAGCGAATTTCTTCAAATGAGGAGGGAATAGAATCAACCAGAGTATTTTCTGCTGAAGAACTTGAAAAGGCCACCAACAAGTATGCCGAAGATCGGATTCTTGGCAAAGGTGGCTATGGTACTGTTTATAAAGGAATTCTACATGATGAACGTGTAGTGGCTATCAAGAAGTCGAGAATAATGGATGAGAATCAAATTGAGCAATTCATTAATGAGGTAATATTCAACCAACTCATCTAAAGCATTGAGATATTGTTTGGGTTTCATTTTTTCAAATTCAATTAATTGCATATTTTGTTGGATCAACAAGTACTCGCTTCATTCGCCCTTGCCATACACCTCACCCGCCCCCGCTGGATTCTGTTTTACATCAAAGCCTGATATGCACAATTTCTCAAACAACGAGACTTACAAACACATAATGATTACATGATTCGGTACCATGATTGACACTCGTTGAAAAAGTTTAAGCTATTAAATAATGAAAAACTTAATAATTTAAATTATTTTCTTAAATAGGTGATTGTTCTTACTCGAGTTAAACATCGAAACGTGGTGAAATTGTTGGGATGTTGTTTGGAGGCTGAAGTTCCTCTTCTGGTATATGAATACGTTTCAAATGGTGCACTTTTTCACCATATACATGATAATGGTGAAATGCCTTGGTTTTCTTGGGTAAATAGATTAAAAATTGCTGCTGAAGCTGCTGGTGCATTAGCCTATCTTCATTCTTCAGCTTCTATGCCTATTATTCATCGAGATGTCAAGTCAAGCAACATATTGTTAGACGACACATATACTGCTAAAATATCAGATTTCGGAGCGTCGAGATTGGTTCCCTTAGATCAAACGCAAGTAACCACACTGGTTCAAGGAACCCTAGGTTATTTGGATCCTGAGTACTTCCAAACCAGCCAATTAACTGAAAAAAGTGATGTTTACAACTTTGGGGTGGTTCTTGCTGAACTTACGACAAGAAAGAAACCTCTTTCACCTACAAAATCCGGAGAAGAGAAGAATTTGGCTACATATTTCATCGCGACCGTTAAAGAAAACAGATTATTTCAAATTCTCGAGCCCCGTATTTTGAGGGAAGCTAATTTTGAACAACTGCAAGCCATTGGGGAGTTAGTGAGAAGATGCCTAAACTTGAAGGGCGATAAAAGACCAACAATGAAAGAAGTGGCAATGGAGTTGGAAGGATTGAGGAAATTTACAAGACATCCTTGGAATCAACAAAGAAATGCAGAAGAAAATACTGCATTGTTGAGTGAACAGTCAGACCTGTATGATATCACAACGGCAGCTCAAGAATTTACTACTTCTGGACAAGAGAGTTTGCATACTGATCTGATTTTTCCAAGCAACAATCCTCGCTAAGTGCGATCTGTGTTCGGTGAAGTTCCGCATGTGTACGTGAATGTTAACAAGTAACGGTTTTAGTAAGTTAAAAGTATTGTTCCTACGAATAATTGATTTTAAGTTGAATTGTATTTATTCGAAATGAAACTCGAATTTAATCGAATCACAAGAATGAAATGATGTTTGTGTATTTTCTACTATTATCTATTCTAAATTCTACCTAAATGCACGTGAAGAATGATTTTTAGAAAGCTTTTTATGAGAAAAATGTGTTGGAATCCGACTCCACCAAATGTTCTTCCGTTCGAATTCTAGACCTATATTTCCCTATTCTAATTTATGAGTAATTTAACAATCGATAATCCAATTTTATTCTAATTTATGAGTAATTTATAAGCTAAATCGATTTCTAAACACAATCCAAAATATCCCTATTTCGAGTTCAAATGCTTAGAAACGCATTAAATTGCATGATTACCTATTTTGATCGCATAAGTCACAAAACAATTATTTCTAACGTTTATTAAACCATATGTTGATTATCATAATATTTTAATTCTATCTCGAATCACCTGGAAATAAATAAGCAGCTTATTATCTAAATGGTGATCAAGCATTTAAATAAACAATAATCATGTGATACCAATCAATTAGACAAATCATATTAAAAGAAATGTTCTTTGAGATAAACGGTAAAACCACAGTTTATGTCCTCATTCCAGCACTTACAAGTTTAGCCTAGCATACTTATGATGAAATTACAATAAGAAATATTAATATTCATCATCCGGAAAATAAAACCATGCGATCACATGGTGTATTGCTGCACGATCGCATCTCATATAATTCACTTTAATGACACATTAAGCTCTTGCGACTGCAAAGGTTTTTATAACTTGCAATGGCAAGGTATTACCACTTTCCACCATTTGCAATTTGGTCCTTAATTCCATTCCTCTGCTCAATTGAGCCCCCCTGTAATTGCTATTCATTCTCTTGATCTTCCAATTTATATCAAGTTGGTTCCCTTCGTAGAATTAAGCTGAAAACAACTTTTTTTTTCGATTTTCATTCATTTTCTCCAAAAGCTCGTCCAACAATGAGTTTTACCTAAACAAACAATATTTATACGAGATTAAGCAATAGTTTTTTAAAAGTATTCCCAAATTTCCATATCTAATGGTCTAAGTAAATGTACAAAATACACTTTTCAAATACCTGTAAGCTTAAACGTTTGATCATTCTCGAACAAAATCACGTGCTTGCCTCAACAAACGAACATGCAAAACATCAAATAGTTAGATAGCTTATGATTTCGCCTTATGTTTTTGGAATTTCATGAATAACCTATAAAGAGCTTCAAAATCATGATAACAAGACCAATTGCCACTTATTCAATGTTAAATAGATATGAGTGTGTGAAAGATTAAGTCAAACATTATAAATATATATTAGGTTCTCAATCTTCAATGATAAAATATATCCTTTATTCACTCGTAAGATTTACAATTCCAAACATGTTCTTTAAACTCTCTTTCATGGTGTATTCTAAAGTTGAAATTGTACTACTTACTCATTTCCTTCTCTGCAGTTTGATCGGATTTTCTCCAAAGCTAGTCACCACTTCAACAAATATAGATTCTCCTATATTTTGATTGCTTCAATTTCCAAGACTCGACTATGTTAATAATTCTTGCTAAAATTTGAATTCCCTCAAATAAACATTTAATGCATGTTCATGCATGCGTCTTCTATTTTACGTACTTTCTTTCTCAAATTTGTTAAGCTTATTTTGTTTTATGCACTAGCTTTTATTCTTTTTAAATTTTCGAGTTTCTTTTTTCCAAACTTTTACTAAGTGCAAAAAAAGTGAAAACAGACACGGATTTTCCGTTCTTGAAGCAACGATATTGTTAATATTAGTCTTCACCAACGGAAAATTTTCCACCACCAATCTGTTGCTAATTTGAAGGTCACTAATAATTACTAATGCATTTTTCATAGCTAACGTGTAAAATTTTTATCAATGAAATTTCCATAGATAAAAGGTTTTTCATTACCAACGGAAAATCCATTGGTAAAAATATTTACAATACATTTATCATTATCAACGGATATTTCGTAGGCAAAAACAATGGAAATGTTGTTGGTAAAAATATTTGTCATTACTAACGGATAATCCGTTGATAAAAAAATTGTCATGTAAAAATAATTATCTTTTAACAACGGACAATCCGTTGTTGAAGGTATTTTCTAGTAGTTAACAATACTTGTCACATATGGATATTCAGTTGATGAAGATTAATTTGGTTTTTTTTTTTTTTTAATAAACAATACTAAAAATTTATAGAACCGCAAATTAATAATCAATATTGCCAAAATGCACTAAATAATCAAAATTGTCAAAATGTACTAAAGCTTTGATAGATTATATCGAAATTTCAATGTTCATACATCATATCTTACACGTCATCTTTATGTGATCAAGAGCTAGAAGGATTGTGAGACTTGTACATTTTCCTTTCTAGCGAGCATCATTTTGTCATATCTTTATATCTATTCTTTGTCGTCTTCTTTCACGCGTAATAGACAAGTGTTCATTTTCAATAACATACATGCACTATTAAACTCCAGGATACATATACCATTGTCATTATTTTCTTCTTTTCAGTTAACAGTATTAGTTCGATTATCAGAATATAAAATGTTAGACATAGAAATCAATATTAGCACCGATAATACAACATCAATATCTTTTCATTTATTTAGAGAAATTCAAAAAAGTTCTTGAATACATCAATTCTTGAAGAAAAATGTATTAGTACTTCAAGATAAATTTAAACAAGTGATTTAGAAAATCCTCTTCGATTAAGGAAATCCACTAATTATTTATGTTTTACCATTTTCTAATGCCTACTCCTCAAAACCCTACCCAACACGTCTATAAATTCATAAATTCACACCTCCACTGCCGACTTCAAACCCTAAAACAGCCAACCCACCTCCTCCCTACCTGATAAACCCTAATTTTCTCACCATCCTTGGTGAGTTCAATTTTGTTCAATTCATGTAGATTTCCTTTATTGATTTCTGAACACTATTTTTTTCCTTGAATAATTTTACTTTTTCTGTGATTGTTGAAGGTTGAAGACAATGTCGGATGAGGAAAAAGAGGAGAGGGAGTTGGATCTCACCTCTCCTGAAGTTGTCACTAAATACAAATCCGCTGCTGAAATCGTTAACAGTTACAATTCCGAACCCTATATCACTGTGCGCACACATTTTTTGTGTGTATATTATTTTATGAAGGAATGATGTATTCTTTATGTTCTTGGTTTGCTGTTGGGTATTTTAGATTTAATTTTTGATTGAATTTCTTCGACTGATGCAGAGGCATTGCAATTAGTGTTGTCTAAATGCAAGCCAAATGCTAAGATTGTTGACATTTGTGAGAAGGGGGATTCGTTTATCGGAGAGTAAGCTCTTTGTTTCATTTAATCCACCAAAATTAATTAGCCTCTTATAAGAACATATATTCACGTGGGATTTTTTTTATATATGTTTGGGGTATATTAATATTAAGTGTTTGCACCGTGTGCCAAATTTTAGGCAAACAGGAAATATGTACAAGAATGTGAAGAAGAAGATCGAAAGGGGTGTGGCATTCCCTACTTGCATTTCAGTTAATAACACAGTGTGCCATTTTTCACCGCTGGCCAGTGATGAGACTGTGTTGGAAGAAGGCGATGTTTTAAAAATGTAAGCTTAACGTGCGCTTTTAACGGATATAAGCATGGGACATTTTGTGATAGTACCAATATTTTGGCTAACAATGAGATAATGATGTTTTCTTGGAATGCAGTGATATGGGGTGTCACATAGATGGTTTTATTGCAGTTGTTGCACACACTCATGTTCTTCAGCAAGGACCAGTTACCGGAAGGGCAGCTGATGTTATTGCTGCAGCAAATACTGCTGCTGAGGTTGCTTTGAGGCTGGTCAGGCCTGGAAAAAATGTACGTTGCTTGGCCAATTTTTCTATTTAAATGAATTCCATTAACCTTTTGACACTTGAATGGCTGCCTTCACATGTGAAAGTTTCAATTCTCCCAAGTTACAAAGAATTGAAAGTTTGAGTTTAATTCCAAATTTGTCTCACAGCTTAAATTAACTAAAATGTGTCAACTGCAATTAACTTGTAATTGATTGTCTATTTCTCTGGAATAATATTTCGTTGGAAAACTCCACAATGTTTTTTTTTTTTCATTTACATTCTCTGCTATAAATATTTGATTATCATTGTAATGCCAGTTCTTGTACTCCTCCTGTTTAACTTCATAATTCTTCTTTTGATTTCTCTATGTATTCATTTTCTAATATGCTTCCTATTTGGTCTTATATGATTTGTACTAGTCTACAAGTGACGAATATCCGTTACATGGTAGCCATTACAATTGTTTAATTAAAGTCTACTATTTATGGTGTCAAATGAAGCGTATGCCTGTGATCTGTCCCTTTTTTTAGTGCTTGTACATGGACCAGAAGGCATGATTGCATTTACATCTCAACTCACTGGAATTCCTTCTAGGTTCCCCTAAGTGATGAAGCTTTTGTATAAGCTATGGATTGACGTCCATGTGAAGCTTTAGTCATAGTTACTCTGATAGGGGACCATCATCTTTCTTCTATTCTAGTATATTCATATGCATTGAGCCTATTGCTTAGAATCTATATGTTGGTTTCTGAAATTGTATTGTAATTGGGGTACATGAATAACATAGTGATCAAAATCGAATTAAAATTTATATAGCTACATGGGCAGCTTTGCTAAGGGGATTGTTTCTTTGCGAGTCTCCTCTTTCCCTGTTGCCTATATTGCAGTTGGCCTGGTTGAATATTTCTGCTGGTGAAATGCTTACTATGCCAGCTAATCCCCGTGTGCCAACTGCCAACATTGAAGTTAGTTGTAATAAATCGCCATGTATAGTGCCTGAAGCATTATTAGGTTAAGTTGATTGAAGCTAACAATTTTTGGTGACCTTCTTGGTAAGAAATTATTATCTTATTGGTTTATGTGAAATGGTTTCTTTAGTGTTTGTACATGGACCAAAAGGCACGACATGTGCATCTCAATTTGCTGTATATCCATCAAGATTCCTCTAAATGATGAAAGATTTGTATAAGCTATGGATTGGCATCCATGTGAAGCTTTAGTCATAGTTACTCTGATAGAGGACATCATCTTGCTTCTGCTCAGGTCTATTCATACATAAGCACCTATTTCTTAGAATCCAATTTTAAGTATCTATAGTTGCATTGAAATAGGATGAATCATGCGGTACTTGTAAATTACGTGGTGATAATAATTTAATGAAATTTACTGAGCTAACAGGCAACTTTGCCGAGGTGATTGATTCTTTGTGAATCTCCTCTTTTCCCTGTTGCCTATATTACAATTGGTCTGCTTGAATATTTCTGCTGGTGAGTTCTTACAATACAAGCCAATTCAAGTGAGCCAACATTGAATTTAACAGTAATAGATCCTAGAGTATCGTTGTCTAAAGAGTCTAATAAGATGAACTGCCATAAGATGAGTTGTGTACTTGTAAAGAACATAGTGATACAGATAGAATGAAAGTTATTGAGCTACTTAGGCAACTTTGCCGAGGTGATTGATCCTTTGTGAGTCTCCTCTTTTCCCTGTTGCCTATATTGCAATTGGCCTGCTTGAATATTTCAGCTGGTGAGTTCTTACAATACCAACCAATTCCAGTGTGCCAACATTATGTTTAATAGCAATAAAACCTTCTGTATAGTGTCCATTAAAGCTAATAGTTTTCATTGACCTTGCTTGATGTGAAATTGTTATTTTATCGGTTGACTGAGCTGATCTATTTTCAGTCCCAACCCTTCTAAATGATGAGTACTAGTTAAAAGCTATGGAATATTATTTCAAGTGAAGCTTTTGTCATAGTTACTCTGATAGGGAAATGTGAAATGCTTGCCTGAGCACACACACTTGAATATTAAAGTGCTTGTCTTAATCTAAATTAGATTGAAGTTTTTCGCTTTTGCCTCTTGCTTAGATTCGCGTTGTATAGTTATAATCTCTCTGGTGAGAACATTTTGGGTTGGAAAAAGGCAACTTTGCCGAGGTTTTCAATTCTCAATTGAGTTTCCTCTTTTCCCTGTTGCCAATATTTTATAGGCTGCATATCTAGTATTTGGGACTGAATTACATGCTGTCAGTTCTTGACATTTTGCTTCGCCAAAATATTAACGACCAATCTTGTCTGTCCGTTGCGCTACTTAGCTTAGATCTGAATTAGCTTTAGATATGCACAATGTTCTTTTTAGACAAAATAATTTGGGAATAGAAAATTACTATTTGCGAATCAAGCTTGGTTAAAAGTATCTTGGTGATTTACAACCTGATACCATGTTTGTTGTGCATTTTTATTACTCAAGTCTCAGATTGTTTTCTTCGACAACTTCTAACGATTTTTATGTTTCTGTTAATGGCAGAACAAAGATGTTACTGAAGCAATTCAGAAAGTTGCTGCTGCTTATGACTGCAAGATTGTTGAAGGGGTTCTCAGTCATCAAATGAAACAATTTGTAATTGATGGAAACAAGGTCGTATTGAGTGTTTCAGCTCCCGAGACGCGAGTTGATGATGCTGAATTTGAGGAGAATGAGGTTTATGCTATCGATATAGTTACAAGCACTGGTGAAGGCAAGGTAATGATTATACTCGATTCTTATAGCTAACATAAGCCCCTGTTTGGCCATCATTTTTCCTCAAATTCATTTTGAACAACACATTTAATGGGACACAACTTTTATCAACTTTTCAACCACACATTTCACGACTTTTATCAAAATCTACTAAAAACTTAATTTATTTTTATTCAAACCAATCGGCTAAATTTGGTTTTTATAAGCCTTAACATGGAATGCTTATTAAACTTGCACAGCCCAAGTTATTGGATGAGAAAGAGACAACCATATATAAGAGAGCTGTTGACAAGAATTACCACCTAAAGATGAAAGCATCTCGATTCATATATAGTGAGATAAACCAGAAGTTTCCAATCATGCCATTTACTGCTAGGTATGTCTTGCCCTATTAATTTCTTGCAACTTTTTCAAATATTTGATTTTCTATTGGCAGTACGTTCTTTAGCGATGATATTGAGCTGGATGAATGTGTAACAGGGCTTTGGAAGAGAAGCGTGCTCGACTTGGCCTTGTAGAATGTCTGAATCATGATCTCTTGGAGCCATATCCTGTTCTTCATGAGAAACCTGGTAATGAGTATTCTATTTAGGATTTTGTGAATATTTAAGCTAAAAAATGTTGAACTTGTCTCCAAACGAGTTTAAAAAAAAGGTACTTTCTTACTCAAAAGTAACTTTTACCTTGAACCGAAATGAGTAACTTACATTTTTCCAACTTCTATTAACGGAAAAAACTATTAATTTTGACTTATGAGTATAAAAGTAGATTTACAAGTAATCAGCTGAACTTGTGAATTTTTTGGATGTTTATGGTATGTGCTTGCTTCACGTGTCAATGACTTGTCGGTTGCATTGCAGGTGATCTTGTTGCACACATCAAATTTACTGTTTTGTTAATGCCAAATGGATCGGACCGCATCACGTCCCATTCTCTACAGGAGTTGCAGACTACCAAAACAGTAGACGACCCCGAGATAAAAGCCTGGTTATCTTTAGGTACAAAGACTAAGAAGAAGGGTGGCGGGAAAAAGAAGAAAGGCAAGTTTGAAATCATAGCATTCCAACCTTTGCAGTGGTTCATTTGTTGATAAATGTGTTTCGCAAATTTTATTTTCCAGGTAAGAAAGCTGACGAGGCGGCCAATGAAGAAGCCAAGGATGAAAATTCACAAGGATGAGAAATTTTATTTCTTCTCTTTGAAATTTTGACCGTTGCTTTGTAATTTGTTGCTCTAGCTGCTGTCTGTTGATGACAAATATTTTCGAATGAATATACTGAATATACACAGCGTCATTCGCCTTTTCTGTATCCTTCTCTTTTTAGACTGGAAAGAGATACTGTAGAAAACTTGAATCAATCTAGAGAAGAATAATTCTCAAATTTGGATTTGTAGTTATTCAATTTTATTTCATTTATTGTCTTATTTATAACAATTTCTAACTCGGCACATGAACGATCATTTAGATGCACATATTTCCCTGGGATGAAAGACAATTAGCCAACTGAAGAGTTAGTGGAGCATAGGCTGTTATGCTAACATATAAAACTGTAGAGCCAAATGGGTTATAGAATTATTAGAAATGATAAAGAGGATCTCATGTTTGTGATTGGGCATATTTGCCTCTTGGGGAAGAACCTTTTAATGCATATGCACTAAGCAATGAACTACTATTCAAGCCAAGGTCGATGCATAATGGATTTGTAATAGCAGTTGGTTTGTCATAATGGCAAATGAGTTGAGATTTGTTGTCGAATTTTGACGCTTTTCTTTAAACTTACAGTGAAGTGGAGGGACAGTTAAAGAAACGTGTTTATTTTGGTAGATCTGAACTCAATACAAAAGCCCTTATTTAAGAAAAAAATGTTACAATATTAGTTTAGATAACACTAAATGATAGATCCAAGTAAATATAGAAAAACGTGACCCATTTAATTAGGCAAACCATTTAGTGCCATTTACTACCACATAGATCGATGTTTTAACCCAATAGAGCTAAAATTAGTTCTTGTCGTCTTTTCAAAACTTTTTCTAACGTTTTGATAGTAGAAGACTCACCCCAACCATTTTAGGGACCTCTCTCCAAAATTTGGTTGAGAAGAATAGAATTGTATTTTTCTTTCTACATCTCGTATTTATTGTTTATAACTTGACCGAAAATTTGTAAGTTAACAAGAAGTCTTGCATTTTATGCTTGTAAGAGATTTTGTGTAACTATAACTTGTCATTAACATGTGGAATATCTCGATTGTGCTATTAGAAACAATAAAATATAGTTGGATACTTAGTTACTTGTATAGAACAAAATTTTAAATAGATAGTTTTCGTCATTAAAATTTTGGGAGTCTTCCAAATTATTCTACTTTTGTATCTTGCAAAGATCAATCAAAACTCTCACAATTGTGTCTGGAAAAATTATCACCGTTGAGGCCTTATAAAATCTAATAATTAGAATAAACTTATTAATTCATGAAAATACTCAATATGTAGTTTACATTTTTCTATTTTTGGACATGTATTTTTTTAGTTTAATTAATTGGCGTTCAATTATACGTTTAGCCCCTGTTCGAAAATTCATTCTTTTTCAAACTCAATTCTACTCACGTATTCCCCCATTAAATAATTTTGCACGTGAAATTACTCTCTCCACCTATGAGAGCATGAATAAGGCATATTGTTTTATTTTTCTTGTTGCAACAAAGAATTTTGAAAGTAAAATATGAAATTGGATATAACAAAAATTCATATTTTAGGGAAATATATTAGTCCATCCTATATTTATTTATTTTCAGTTGAAAGGAAAGACCTATAACAAGTTAGGTCCCTATTATTTTGACCTTTGCACTTAGAAGTGGCAATAGGTTGAGCTTAGTCAAGTCACGTGCTCGTTGAACAAGATGTCTCGCTCAACCCGTTCGAAGGGCATTACTCGAATCGAGTTCACTCTCAGATTCTAGAACTTTACTTTATGAGTTTAGCTCTTTACATGGACTCATTGTGGAACAAGTCGAGTGGTCAGTTGCCAATCAAGGCAATTTCCCTATAAAATTTTTAGGCGAATCTCATACTTTCAACATGTGGATCGGGAGATATACTATTTTTAATATCTTGAAAGTAACACGTAGTTTTCTAAAAAGATTTATAATAAATATAAAATGGAAATTCTTAATTTTTTTTTATTCCATTCAACTAAGAAAACAAATTTATTACATAAATTGGAGCCTTATCCAATTTGAGTAATATCATGTCCTAATTAAATTATTACAACAATAAGATTAGGAATTCCGCAATCCTATTGGTCAAAACTCGTGGAGCCCCTACCCCGCGCCACGTCTGTGTTACGCCCCGAATGCTCTAGAATTCCCCGCGAAATGTATTTATTGCGTCCCCTCCCTGGCCGTTGCGTTTAATTCGGAGAATTCAGGATATTATTTTGGAAAAAATTAAGAAGCAAAAATCAGTTGTTGAACATATACAATTAGATTCATAGATGAAGAGACGATTAAAATTGTCGATTTTTATTGTCGAATTACTGTTTCTTCTCACGGTAGAATCCAAAAAGACCGACCTTTATAAGGTAAGCAAATTTTATCTATTAAGTAGGTGTATTTTTACTGGGTTTTGTTTATTATTATTTGGAATTTTGCGGGGGTTTTTTTGATGGTTAAGGATTGATTTGCATTCGGGAAAGAATGATTTTGGAATTATGATTAGTTTAAGTTTTTTATTTTTTAATTTTTTGTGGATGCTGGAATTTTATGCGTTTAATGAGCTTTATAATTCTTCACTTTTGGCGAAATTGTTAATATTGTATATGATAGTAAGTACACCCGCGAGCTTTATTGAAATTGGAAAAATACGTTGTATTTCTTCGCAGAAAAAATTCTTTTCAAGTATAAGAAATACAAGGTTTTACAATGTAGATGTGATACCTTCCTGATTTATGATAAACTGAAGTAGTAGTTCTCATTGTGTTCAATATTGAATACTAGCTGATGTTTATGGAGTTTAGTTTGTACAGAGAGGTTTGATTTGAATTGACTGCACGAGTGTTTGGTTTACTGAGAATAATGAAACAATGAATAGTTGTAAAGTTTTATTTTTCTTGTAAGCAGTTTATTCTGTATTGCGTTCTAGCTTCTAACAAGTTATATGTTTTGTCAGGTACTGGGGGTTGATCAAAATGCGAGTCAACGTGAAATTCAGAAAGCTTTCCATAAGTATGTGCACGTTGTGCAAAATTTATACCAATTTATTTTTTCGTTTCTTCGCATACGGGATGTAGATCAAAGTTTAGTCCTACATTAGTAAATTTTACTTGATTTACATTAATCTTATCTAAATGCGTGCATGTTTGCAGGCTCTCACTCCAATATCATCCCGACAAGAATAAGAACAAGGGTGCGCACGAAAAGTTTGCCGAGATAAATAACGGTAGACTACACTTCTCACTGTTTCAATCTCAACACCCACCCCTCAATCCCTAGGGCCACCAAGTATCAAAAGCAAAATTTTAGAGCTACATAGGTTTGACAGCTATACATATTCTGATGAATGACTAAGTTATGTGTTGTTTTACAAATGGTCTCTTAAGTTTTTATTCTAAATAAGGGTAAATTACCCTTATAGTGGTATTTTTGGTGGTTGTGTTTAATAAATGATGCTAAGTATTTGATTTCTATTTGAACTGATTTAAGAGATAATCTTTAGCTGAGGAGTTCCTTTGAATGAGATACGTTTCCATGAAAAATAAAGTGCAATCTATAGGAATTATCCTTTCTTGTTCTTTTTGTTTCACTTGATTTTTTATGTTCATCTTCTTTGTGTTCTCAAAATAGTAATATTTGCATAAATGTTTTCAGCATATGACATTCTATCTGACGAGCAGAAGAGGAAAAACTACGATCTTTATGGGGATGAAAAGGGAAATCCTGGATTTGATGCAGGAAACCCTGGAGATCACAGTGGATACAGCTATTTTACAAGTGGTGGACCAGGACAGAGTGGCTTTAATTTCAAGCAAGGTGGATGGGAAAATATGGGTGGGCAAGGAGGTTCAAAATCATTCTCATTTTCTTTTGGTGGTCCTGGCTCTGGTAGTGGAAGGCAAAGCTCATTTAACTTTGGTTTAGATGATATCTTTTCAAACTTTTTTGGAGGTGATGCTGGAGGAGGGAATATGTTTGGTGGTTCCAGTAGTTCGGGCAGTTCTCAGTATGGGAGTAAGGGACCTTCTAAGAGTCTCCCAGCTATAAATTCTCAGTTGTATAGGAAAGAAATAGTTGATAGAGGGATGACGTGGCTCTTATTATCTCACGCTTCTAGTCTTCAAGGAATCCATCATTATGAATATATCATTGAGGAGGTTGCGAGCTCACTACAGGGAGCATTAAAGGTAGTAATCATTTTTCCGTTTCCTGTGTACTATTAATTATTAGACAATTCTCACTTCTTTTCTGAGTTTCTGTTAACATGCTATTCTTTTTATAGGCTGGTAGTATAAATTGTGGTAGTGATGCATCTTTTTGTATGGAGTTTGGTGTATATCCTCGCAGAGCACCAAGAGTGTTTGTCTATTCATATAAATTGAGTGAAAGTGGTTCCTTGGTGGAGTACACTGGTGATTTGAACGTGAAGAGTGTGAAAAGTTTTGTTATAGATTATTTACCAAGATTTTCAAAGCGGGTTGACTTGGGCCATTTAGATGTCAGTTCTGATAATGCTGGGAACTTACCCAAAGTGATGCTTCTCTCTACAAAGAAGGATACTCCTGTTATCTGGCGTGCTCTCAGTGGGTTCTATCACAAACGTTTTCTCTTCTACGACGCTGAGGTAGTTTCTGATTTACCATGTCGACCTTATGTGACGTGTGTAATTAGCACAATTAATTTAACTGTTCTTTATTCACTTCTATGCGGGTTTTATACAGGTTCATGACATTTCATCTGTGAAAGATTTGGGTGTTGATGCGCTTCCAGCTATTATTGGTTGGCTAACAAACGGAGAGAAGCATATCCTGAAATCTGGGGTATCTGTAAAAGATCTAAAGTCTGCTATTCAAGACATTAGTGGCTTGCTTGACAATTTTGAGAAAAAAAATAAGAAGGCAGCTTCAGCCAGAAAGGGACATACTGAATCGGAGGATAAACATGTAAAGTTGCTTACAGGATCCAACTTTAATGATATCTGTGGAGAGAAATCTCCTGTCTGCATAATTGGCGCTTTCAGGTCATCAAAATCAAAGGATTTACTCAAAAAGATTATGCAATCAGTAAGTAATGATCTTCTTGAATTTAGATGGACATGACCTTTTTATTGCTTTTAGTTGTTCGAATGTTTTGATGCCTTTAAACTAGTTAAATTTGCCTTGGTGTATGTTCAAGATAACAGTGAACTTTGACGCCATTATTAGATTCATTAGTTTAAAGAATTTAATGAATATCTGCTACAGGACTGGCACTTTCCACCTTTTTTCCATCATATTTTCTGTTCTACTTTGTAGGTGTCTCAGAAATCTTTATTGAGGAGGAGTATGGCCTCTAGTTCGAGGGATTCAGTTTCCTATGCTCTTCTCGATGCTGCTAAGCAACAACAGTTTCTAAATGCCTTTGATAAGTCTGGATTCAAGTCATCAGACAAACTCATACTGGCATACAAACCTAAGAGAGGAACTTATGCTGTATTTCAGGGTGAAGTAACTGAAGAAGAAACTGAGAGTTTTGTAAGTTCAGTACTGAATGGGGATGTACAGTTTACCAAAACAAAACAGAAGCCTAGTATAAATTAGCAGCTTTGAATATATAGAATCACAGTTTCTCCTGCTGCTTTTCTTCTCCTTTGTTCACCATTAACGAATGTTTGTTAAGAGTTGATTGTATAGCACCACACACATGAAGAAAGGAAAAGAAGTTTAAATTTTGTCTACTATTATCCTTATCCTTAATGGCTCACACGTTGTTTGAGGAGGCAATTTATCAACTGTTCCATGCAGACTTATCGTTTCTGGGACTCTTGCCTCGACGATTAGGACTTTGGTAGTCGAGTGGGTGAATTATCAGGAGAATTTTGTTGCGCTATTGCTAAGAGGGCTACAAGTTTTTTTCTTCCATTACTTGAATAGGTGTTGTAGGTCATTTGATTTTTTAGTTCTCAAAAAGTATAAAGCCAGGGTTATAAAGTATATCTTGCTTAAAACGAATGAAATAAGTAGGTTCTGTCTGTATTTTTGACAGCCAAACAAACTCATTGCATTAAGAAGTCACCGCAAACAAAAGATGCAATGAATGAAGGAATACAATCAACTCAGTTATGAACAGCTGGGTCAATAAATGAAAGAAAGTTCGATTTTAGATTAATGTTATTTATTAATGATGAAATATTAGTGATGTGGCAATTTAGATTGAATAACGAGATACGACATTTCAATTTTCACGCTCTTCTATCTCATTATTCCACCTCCATCATTATTACGATAAATAGCATCATTTTAGATGTTATTGGGCTCACTTTTCAAAGAGGATCTAGAATATTTAAAATGATTAAAGCATTTGACCTGATTACCCCTGCTGCACTACGTCAAAACACTTTTTCTAAGATGGTGCCTGATTCTTGCAAGGAGGAGACCTTACCACTTCCTCCAAACTAAGTGCATGATTCTTTACATGAAAGAGACCTTACGATTCCCGAAGAGCTATGGCTTCTGCATCGTCCGGGAACAAGTTTTCCAATGTACTTGGTTAATGCAGCCACAACAATGCCCTCAAGGTCCCGCATCACAGACATCTGTATTTAACTTAGGCGTCATGAGGCCAATCCAAATCAAGCATCTGCGTGCGCCCCTTATTGCCGAAGTTGCTGACTGTCAGTATGGGTCGTGCTCACCGTCCAACAGCAAGTTGGGGTGATATCCAAAGTAGCATCCACCCGGAGTTCATAGCCATCCTTTATCAAGTAGACTTGACTATTATAGAACCCTTACTGATTTGATAGCTTGAGAAAAATTGACCACGATTTCGATTTCTGACTGCTTATGTGCGACATCAATGCTTCGGTCGTACTGTGACACTGTTTCTGCTTGCTCCGAATCAGCCATAGTACTCAGGGTTCCATTCGAACAACTCCCAACAACAAACTGATATGATGTCAAAAATCATGGTATCCAGTTGCAAGGTAAAACACCCCTTCAACGGCCCCCAGCATCCCGCCTTCTCCAAGACCTTAGCTGAGCTGCATTTAAATAGCACGTCCATAAAATCCTCCTCCATCGCACATCGGGGAGATCCCAAACTTGTATCAATTCGACGCCTCCTAATGTCGACTTTAAGAGGGCAGAGCGTCCTCATTCAATCTTCCAAAAAAATTTGGATTTTTTGGGACAACTCTTTTAAGTTCCAAATTGATGGCCAAATAGTTCACTCGCACTGTGCATTCACCACTCTCATCAAAGTGCCAAATCAATCTATCTTCTCTACCATGCATGCTTAACAGGATTGAAGAAATAATCCCTCGGTCAATAGGCCCGAAATACTTATTTAACTGCTCACACCGTACCATACTGACGCGAAAACTGGAAATTTCGAGGCTCGTGCCTCTAAGCTGGAAAAGAAGTTGGCTACGAGCCTCTAAGGTGGAGAAGAGGTTAACAAGGATGGACGAGCTGCTCTTCAACTTGAAAGTAGAGCTGGAATCTCAAAATGTCTGACCAGCAAAAGGGCTGTTCTCCAGGCTCTGAAGGACTTACAAGTCGCCAAAAGAGCTGGCCAAGCTGATTGAAGCACACCATGATGTCAAGGAGAACTAAGGGATCAGCATAGTTTGGAAACGAAATGGTTAGCCAGTCTTGAAAAAGTAGCAGCAAAAGAAATAGGGGGACTGGAATCTTTCAGATATTTTCGAGCATGGCGTTTACGGCAAGCTTTCTTAGGGAAGTGACGACAATGTCAATATGGAAGCTCAAGACTCAACACCTCATGCGCAGGTATTGCTACTACTATATCTAGTTTATTCTTAATTGTAGTTCTGACTCTGTGAAACAATGTTTCTTGTGGTAGAATGATAAAATACTAATATACATGCTCAGCTTAGCTAAACTATGAAATTTCGGCTGTATCAAGCGGGATACCACAAAAATAAGAGCTATCTTCTTCAAAAAAGAAGCAATAACATGATAATGAGACCTGAGAGCCACACTAACAGAAAACTGTGCCCTCACATGCTGCTTCCGAATGGACAAATCTAATATCATCATGAGAAAACCTTCAAATGGCCAACTTCGAGATTTAAAACATTGAACTGAAGTATATAAAAGAAACAGGATATATAGTCACAAAGATTAATAAGTACTATAGTCGCAATAAGTTGTACATATTGGTAATTGTTTGACAGTTAATCTAAGTGTTCCAAGTAAATTACACACATCAACATACACAATTTACTGTGTACCATAACAAAGCTTAGCATAACATTCCCTCAGCTACTTTCTGGACAACATTTCATTGTTCTGTTTTTACTTCCTTGACAATGGCAGAAGAACGATCTTCTTGCTTCATTGCAAGTCCTCTACAGGTTAGGAAGGAGTTCTTCATTTTTACTTTCCAGGCGATGGGGAGGAGAGGTTTTCAGGGTTGATCCCAGGTTTGGAAGGGGTTGCACACTTTTTTCATCCCTGGCGCTCAGGGGGAGGAGAAGGGGGAAGCAGACAGTTTTCTTGCTCCACTGCAGCGCATTCAGGATCCTTCCAAGGTTTGAAGGCTCCTTCCATTGTTTTATTCTGATTCAAAATGAAACAAAAGTTATTCAATTAAAAATGTAATTAAAAATTCCATTGGAGAAATAAGATGCAATAACAAAGAACATAAATGAACCTAGGTAGCAAACACCTCAAAACTCATTTCTGGCACCTTTTTCAGGTTAAGTATAGAAGCATCATCAAGGACATCGACGCTCAATCATTACAATAAAGAAGTAATAAAAAGGACAAAAATGAGCACACATCCAAGTTTAAGTCCAGAGCTAAAGGTTAAAAATGTTATGGCTGTGGAAAAAGAGGTTATCTCATCGTAGATTGTTACTAGAAAAAGAATGAGAAAAAAGAAAAAGCTACAGAACAAGGAAATGTAGCTGAAGTTGTAAAAAAGAACCTTGGTGAGGTATATGTTGCCTCATCAAGTAAATATCCATATTAATAATAAAACTAATAGTGGATAATTCGTGGTACTGAAGCGGAATTGGTTTCTTAAAAACAATAAGAAAAACTAAACTCTAAGAGTTCATTAAAATAATTTGATTGTACTGTAAAGTTGTTGGAAAATGTACAAAGCATTCGTTTATATACAAAATAACTCCCATATATCACTAATAAAAGGAAACTAATCCAAATCCTAGAGAGAAAGAAAACGAAATCCTTAAAAGGAAACAAAATCCTAATCTAAAAGAAAGAAGAACCATATTCTAATCAAAAAACAAAATGAAATCTTGTTCCACATAAGATTAAAAAAAAGAAATCATATACTAAATAAGAAACATGAAGAAGGAGATAAAATTAATCCTATCTGAAATATGATTATCCTACATCACTATCCCTCTCTAAAAAAACTTGTCATTGAGTTTGATTGGGGAAAAAAAAAGCAATCTGTCAGGAGAAAAATATTCAAAAATTTGTGCCATGTCTTTATTCTCCGCAATTGCAATGAATGATATCAACTTTGCTTTTCTTCATTGCTCATCATCTCATTCTTAAGGACACTTTCAGTGTGACGTTCCTTTAGAAAGGATGATTTATTTAATCTCTCATTCTTAAATCCCCTGTGTGCACATATAAACGTAGGAATTTTTTATTCTTCGTGCTTTTCATGTTCTTTTTTTTCCTTCTAATGATGTCATCTTCGATGCTATAATTCTTTTCACCATTTTTCTTGTGCTTATGCAATTCTCTAGTATTCGGATCATAGAGAATGTCAATGAAATATTTACTCTTAACTTCGCTAGTCTTACCTTTGGCTCCATCTTGACTTGCGAGTTTAGTTTCAATTTCTTTTGCCGGACACTTCTGAACCTAAACTTATATCATAGTACAGTGGCTCGATATTAGGATCTTCAATTGCAATTTCTCCTTGAGTTTTCCATTTTTATCCTTGCACTTATATTAATTGTCAATTTTTTCATATAGAATAATAGTTAGGTCTGGGCTTTCAACTTGCAGGTGCTTTTTCATCTCTATTGTAATATCATAGTTGGTAACATCATGATCAACTTGAATGACATCATTTCTACCTTATCATCCGTCTTATAAGTCTTGCTCTTTCTTTACACTGGTATTCCAAAATTGTTGATTACGTGACAACAAAACAATCTTTTAAACATACCACCAAAACATATGTTATCTCGATCTATGTAAGTTACATCTACATCATAGTACAATGGTTATCCTTAAGTACTTGACAATCGTCCATGTCTATCACATTATACACAATCTCATCCTTGTAGTATTCCACATTTTGAATTCTTTGTTCCCTTTTAACTGGTGGAACTTGATAACAAGATCAATATTTTTCGGTCTTCAAATCTAAAGCTTTATCCAATGCTTTGGATACCATGTTCTCACTACTCTCACAGTTTATTATCACGTAGCATACTTTGTTATTGATAGTACATCACGTTCTAAAAATCATTCTTGCTTTAGATTGGGCTCCTTATCTCCTTGATATACCTTCGCAGAATCCCTATTAACTTGTGTGTATTCAAACTTAGCTGTACTCTCTAGCCACTTGTAGTTGTATTCTAGGTTTATTGAAGCTAAAAACAATTATAGCAGCCAAACTTGCAAATTTTTGTCAGCTGATACTTTAAACATATCTATCGTTCATTCTAGATTTTAAACTAATATTGAAAATTTTTCGATCCTCCGATCATTGTCACAAGGATGCTTACCGCTACCACAATAGATAGCCTTCAGCCCATGAAAAAGCTTGCTCTAATACCAAATTTGTTGCTAAAGCAAAATTGCTTTCTTGCGTACTAGAAGGATTAAAACTTGAAGAGTGTAAGAATAGTTTGATTACTTTGAAAAGCATATAAAACCTTTATTTGTGTAAATAATTCACTAATCTTGCTAATATAAGTAGACTAATCTAAAATTGTAAAAGGAAAGAAAACCAAAATCTTGAAAGGAAACAAAATCCTAATCTAAAAAAAAATAAATATAAGAAATCCTATTCTAATAAAAAAAAGAAAAAAGAAAAAGAAAAGGAAAAGGAAAAGAAAAGAAAAAAAGGAATAGGCAAGAAGACGAAAAATGAAATAAAACCAATCATATTTAAAATAGGATTGTCCTACATCAATTTCCGTCTTTGGAATAGGATATTGACCAGCTAGTATGCAAACCAATATGGGTAAAAGATTTTATGTCTATTATAGATGACTACTCTAAATTGGTTTGGGTCTCTCTTAAAACAGAGTTGGAAAGTTTTAATAGAAAGCTGAACTGGGAATAAAATCAAAGTAATTGGAACTGTTAATAGCTTAGAATACTAAAATACAGAATTTGATCAACTCTGTCTATATTATCTCCTTTTTCTTTTCATTTTCGGAGTGAAAATAGAGTGGATAGAAGATGTCCGGTGATACATAGAGAGCACTTATTCGTTGTTGTGAGGCTTTTGTATGTATTGATGCTTTGTACAATTCCAATGAGTTGAGGGTGTTCTCTTGGTGTTCAAGGAATGAAATTTGTGTACTGGAACCTTGTATTATTTCCTATTGGGTTTTAAAATGCAGAGGCAGTAATCCTCTTGAAAAGCCGCAAAGGCACATTAAGCAAGTGCTCAACTACCTGCCTAACTGGAAAGACACATCATTGTGTTTGTGTTGATTCAACCCCAACTCTCGCTAATTTTCCTCACATCATCATCACTCCCTTATCTACTAAATAAGAAATAGAATAAGATATATTTAGAGGACTTTATTGTATTTGTATAATTTTCTTTCCAAAATAACTAAGTTGGAGTTAAAAAATTTTCCATTTTTTTAGTTTTTTTTATTTGCAAGTGATTTTAAGTATACATGACTAATATTTTTGAATATGTTGATTATTAATTTAATCATTGGATGATATTGAAACTTCCCAAGATGATTTCTTCTCTGTTTATATCTATTCTTCTCTATCTTCTGTATAACTTTCTCGCTACCTTACTTCTGCCTCACCAACTTTCTTAATCAGCTATACATAGTTGTGAGATTGAGATTTTAAATGCAAATTTGAAGTCTACAAACTACAAGTTTCAGGAAGGAAGCGACCAGCAAAGGATTTAACACGTCGCTTGTTGCCTTCTCCATCCGTCATGTCATACTACCAATTAGTAGAATCGCAAGATGTAATTCTCACTATAATAGCTTTAAATGAAACAATGGACATAGGAAAAGAAATATTACACACCTCAAGCCAAAAGAAAAATCCACGTTCCATCAAGTTCTTCTTTCGTTCCTTTTCAAACTTTTTGAGCTTCTCATGAAGATCTGCATGCGAACATGAGTCTCTCAGGCTAGACATGTAAGGAAAAAATCCAACTCAGAAAATGCTAGTAAAAAAGGCATGTTCTTCGTCAAAGTAAAGCATACATCATTACTAATAAAACTTATCCATTCATGAAAATCGGTGTATCGGATAATTGATCAGTTTAGACTTCAAAACTAAGAAACGGGCAACTACGTATGCATGTGCATGCATGTAGATTTGTGAGAGAGGGGACCACCAGCACAGAATTCATTATTACCATGCATGAACATGCCTATTTAATGCAGTGAATTAGGGAGTTGAAATAATTTTGCTATTCAAAGAAGTTACCTGTACATTGAAACCTCGATTTGCTGTTTCTAATTATCTTAACTAACAAATGTATTTTTCTATAATTGGAAATAATGTTCCATTTATTTTGCTCGAAGCTTATCCAAACCTTGATATCCATGAAACTGACAAATAATTGTCGTGGATACCTTCACTCCTGATGCCAATTGAAGAACACTATCTGACTCATAGAAACAAGAAATACAAATGTAATTCCCCGCAGAAAAATCAAGAAGTTAAAGAATGTAAAACTGTTAACATTAGCAGCAATGAATCAGTTCAAATGAAGTAAAAAATGGCCCGTAATTACAGAAACTGTAGTTTAAACAGGAGTTTTAGCATAGAAAACAAACAATCAAGAATCATGATTTTTACAAAAGTTGTAACTAAGCCTTAACTTCATGCTAACAAATTCCTCACAGTGGCCAACTAATGCCCAAGAACAAAAAAAAAAAAAAAATTTGTAGTACCGAACAAGAAACTATGCAATCTTCAACTTACCACTTGATTCTTTGCTTCCCTCTGCCTTTTGGGCTTCAATAGCTTGCTGAAGCTCATCGTACTCCTCTTTTTTGTATGGTTCCCTCAGAATATTTATGATTTGTTTTCTGAATTCCGAGTACTCACTTGGATGCTGGACATTATCATTTATCTTTGTAAAAAATCTCGTACAACTAATAGTTAGTAAACTGTTTCTATAAGATTAGAACATAGAAAAAATATAATGCAAGGGCGGGAGGAGAGACCATACTCGCAGAACAAACCGTTTGAAATTCTAAAAGAAGGACATACACTTTTATCTAATTGATTTGAAGGCAAGATGAAGCTAGAGTTTCCTTCCATGCTGAGATTAGCAATTTCTGTGACTTCCAAATCAGAAGAACTCTTGTTATGCACTTTCTTCTGATTATTCTTACTGCCAGCATGCTCGTGTGCACTTGAAGATTTTACAGTGCTCCTTAAATTTATCTGCGTTCCATGCTGCCTCTCTAAGTTTCTCCTCTTACGAGGACGATCTTGCACATCATGAAGTTGTTGTAACTTACTTTTCTTAGCTTGTGGAGCTTTCCCCTCACGCTGCACCTGATTCTCTGCTGCGCAGTTATCCCCAAGTATAAGCTTCTCATGTGAAAACACATTCTTTTTTCCTGTACAGTTATTTGTTTCTCTTCGAGAATTTGATGTAAAGCCATCTTCCGAATTACTGGGTAATTCATATTTTATCACCATGGGCACACCATTATTCTCACCCTCAAGTATATAGTACCTCTCATGAAGTTTAATTCTACTCAGAAAAAGCTCATATTGAGGATCATTAACAATACCACTCTCATCCTCATGAACATAATCATGTTTCCCACTTTCTCTCTTATGCGATTCAGATTTTTCAGCACCGTTGAAAGCATCTAGCATAAAGCCCTTGTAATCCTCATCCATATCGGACATTTCCTTGAGTTGTTCTTTATATTTATCCCATCCACTGTATATGTGTTTACCATCCTTTGTCTTTGATCTCCTATAAAGCATTAAATCATTTGAAACATCCCATCTACTGAGACCCATTTTTACAGATTATCTCAGTAAATCTTCAGAACACTATTGTAATTTCTTCCTTTTTTCCTCACAAGATAAATTTATTACTTTATACACAGTCAGTCATGCTGCAAAAATAGAGAATGAAAATCAGTTAATAATCAGTTATTTCAAACAATTCTCTAGCGATACAAGAAAAAATATAATGATCTTCAAGATCTTATTTTCACTCAATATAAAACCATTAACATAAATAAGCTAAGTTACAGAAAAATTAATTGAAGAATATTAACAGACATTAGTTTAAACATGTTCACACTTCATAAATCAATGCATCTGCTACCTATAATGTTTAGAATGGAGAATTTAGAGTAAGTAAAAGTGAAGTAAAATGAAAAAGATGGATTTGGGAATCCAATGGTAGGGATTATTCCATTTGAAGCACTAACAATGACAGCTCGGGTGAAAAGTATTTACAGATTTTGCTATTTAGGGATGAATCTGGCCTACTGACAAAGATTTTCCTTGAAATGGAATATATCTCGTCTTCTCTAATGCCTTTTCTTGTCCTTGTATAATATTGATTTAACAGGCTTTGCAACAGTTTTTGACTTAGGATCTACAACTAATGTAGAAATAAAGGAATAATAATGAATGAATACTAAGTTTATTGTAATTTGGATTCTATTCAATTATTACACGTGCTCGACACACGTGCCAGTGGTTGTGCATGCCCTCTGGGTGCACCAACATAGGGTTTGTCAACATTGTGTTAAAACTGTATACATATCAGAGCTACAGAGTATAACTCATCGGCCAGTATCATGAAACTAACAACTCAGTTTATGACAGGCTGCAAGAAGTAAAGGAAATCAACGATGCCAAAATCGATGTCAAAGGACTATCAGATTCTGGTATAACTACCAATCCTCGTATATTCATACATATTCCACAGGAGAAAAAATATCAGAGATTAAATCAACATTCACATCCTCTAGAATTCTTTTAATAGATCTTTCTAATTATTCATGGATCTTCACATCCAGAAAGCACGCATGACCCTTAAAAGATTAAAAAAAGTAATAAAAACGGAGGCTTGAATGTGGAATAAATGTTTCAGATGAAAATGATGCCCAGATTGGAATCATCTCAGCATCACGTCTCTGTCTTCATATATGGACCTATAAGAATTTAAAAAAATGACACAAAAATAAATAAAAATAAATCAAGAAAGAGTCTTCATACCTCATTGGATCCCCTTCAATTTTGCGCTGAAATTCTCTTTAGGAAAGAAAATTGTAGATGAAATCTAGTGCACCTCCTTTTCTCTTGATGCTAATTTTTAAATTCCCAAAATCCTGCTGATACAGGACAATTGGGTTTCAAACGGGAAACTTTGATTGGGGGGTTGGAGGGGTGGTGGACGGGAGCTTATTAAGATATGCTGTTTATAAATAGGCTGCGGACATGTGCTTGGCCAATAACTTAATTAAATTAAAGACTTTACTATAAGTAACTATTTGCTCAATAAAATTTTAAAAACTACTCGTTGCTCGTTCAAATTTATACAAATTAATTTATCCATCACTCATATCATTTGCATCCCTCTCCGTTAACAAAAAATCCATATGGCGGATAGAAAATCATACGTCACAGCGAAGAGCTTTTGAGTGTAATGATACGGCTTGAAGGAGTGCTTGCTTTGGGAATCATAGTTGGCATGCTTTGTGTGATTGAAAATGCTCAATACATCATCAACAAGGCCACAGCGTAACTATCAATTTCTCTCCGTATGTCTCCATTTTTTAAGATCCAATTAGTTTTATTTTCTTCTTGATTTGATGATTATGATTATTGATATTGATTCTTTCTTCCACAGTTATTTCTCAACAAACAAGAACTGGAACCTATGCCGATCAAAAATTCATATATAGAATCTTTCTTTACCAGTCCCTCGACAACTACGGCTCTTCAATTGGATGGCTACGAATCTGGAGGCGATATAATGCAGTGAAAGCTTCGCCGGTGTGGATTCTGTTGAGCATCGTGGTTTGAAATATGGTGAGACAGTAATAAACAAGCCTATTTAGGTGCAGATTGTGAAGAGGATTGCCCACATGGATATTTTTTTGTCATGCGCCGCGTGAAATTTTTTGTCCATTTTTTCCTTTTTCTGAACGAGTAATATTATTCATCCCCGCTGATGATAAGCACCAGTTTATGTGGCAATTATATGACATTAAAAACATTAAATGATATATTCATTTAAACTCAAAGTCATATCATTCATTTAATTAAACTAACAAAATTAACTAGATTGGTGTTCTAGCGCTAGTGGTGATCTTTCTAAATTCTGTCGATGCCACGTAGGATTTTTCATCCTCCAAGTGGATTTTTTGTCCACGTGGACGGATGGAAATGTTTTGGGTGATGGATGAGTAAATTTGTTTAAATTTGAGCGAGCAACGAGTAACATTTTATATTTTGATGAGCAAGTAATAACTTGAAGTGAAGTTAGTGAGCACTAGTTTAATTAACTCCATCGCCAATTAGTGGTTCATTTAGCTGAGAACTTCGTTGAAAAAATTAAGATTTGAACCGATGACTTACGCCTTACCATGACGTTACTACCACTTAGTTAAAATGGCTTATTTGATTTAATTCCCGAATGAGTCACATACAGTTTAAATGCTAAAAAACTAGAAAATACGGTTCCTAAAAATGCAAAGATCAAAATTCATCCCCAACACTAGGGGCTGCACCACCCAAGTTTTCTGAATTTTTTTTATACCTCTTTTTTTTTTTTCTTCAAATTTAGGACTCACTCTAACAATTCAAAATTTCATCATAATTTATATTTAATTATATGAACATTACGAGCCCAATTGACACCAAATAGGGTTTTGATAATATTGATGTTCAAAAATAAAAATCAAATTAGATTATTAAATTCAATTCTAGCAATCATCTTTGGCTTTTTTATTTGAACTTGCCCTTTAATGGACGTTAAATCCAACATATGTGGTGCGAAAGTTGGCCATGAATACTTTTAAACGGTACCAAGAACCTACTTGAAGAGTGAAAAATCGAAGTCAAAAATAAGTCTAAAGAGGTGTGTCAAAATGGGAACTAAGAGATAAATTGGATTGTTAAGTTCTTATCTAGCTATCATTTTCGGCTTGTTATTTTGAACTCGTTATCCTATGATTTTTCAATTCAAAAGATATAATGCAAAGTCTTCATGAATACATCAAAACAACAAGAACCTCCCTAGACGAGTGAAAAAAGAGTAGCTCATAAATAAGTCGAAAGAGGTGACACCAAAATAGGAATTAAAAGATTAAAAGCCCGAAAGTTTAAAAGTATGTGATTTTCTTATTTTAAGAGGCTCTTTCGCGCGCTCCCCAGATATGGTGCAAAGCGAAGTGAGTTTTAAGAGGTTGTAACTTACTGATAAGCAAGGCACACTATCAAATAAGTAAAAAAAAAAAAAAAAGTAATAATAATAATAATAATTGTATGACCATCTAAAAAGGTTATGATGCATGTATTTTACATGTTTATTCGTACTTTTTTATTTGATAAATTATTGTTCATTGAGCAAATATCTATATGATTTAGTGTAATTGTGTCAATAGTAAGAAACACTTCGACTTAGATGCAGTCAGTGCAAAGAAAGGTAGTTTTAAGCTTAATTGGTCTTTATTGAATCAATTGAGGATTAAGTAGATTGCATGAGATCATAATAAAAATTAAGTTTTAAGAAAACTATAAGACTGTGTTTGATTCACTTTATTTTTCATGGAAAATGTCATTCTTCACCCATATTCCTACTTTTGGAGTGTTTAATTGACAAACTTTTTCCATAAAAAATATTTTTCAACTTTTAGTCATGTGATCATATTTTTTTCAAAAATAAGGAAAACATTTTCTTTAAGAATGAATAATTTATTTTTCAGGTAATTCTCTCTCTCTCTCTCTCACACACACACACACGCGCGCGCGCGTATCTACTCATCAATAAAAAATGAACAAGTATAATATTTTCTAGGATGAAAACTAAATCATTAATAATTTTTATACAAATAAGTTCTAGGCAATGAATTATCTAGAATTTATTTTGTTTTCATGCAAATTCCATGTTCGTAATCAAACGCACCCAAAATGTTTTCATTTATCAAACAATCAAATAAGATACTACTATTTATAAGTTTATAAGAGCTAATATATCCTAAACTAAAAGGGATTACAAATCACCTAAATACAAGAAATAATATCTTTTAGTACTCAAATTAAAACTAGCATATCTTAACAGATCAAAATGAGGTATTGAGATAGCAATCAAAGGAAATTCACAAGTTTTGCGAGTTAAATTTCATATTTGTAAATTGGAGAACTTAATTGCAAACTTTCAGAAATTGCAATGGATCAATTATGGATGATTGTCGAGGATAAATATCAAAATTATGAAGATTGAAAGTTGAAGGAACGAAGATGTAAACAAGAAGGGACTCCAGCTAAACAAGAGAAAAATTCAGGACAAAGTTCAACAGGAATCATATTGGTAGACCTTGCAATCGCAAATGTCCATATTGTGTGATCGCTAGAGGAGTAGTTTTTTGTAATTTCAATGATGTTGAATCAATCCAATTAGTGTTTTTGTAATTATATGATGCTTGATTAATCGTATAGATGTTTGGATAACGATGAACCCTATGTTTTAATGTTTTGATACTAATTTCCAAGTTTTGACTTTAAATTCCTTATTTGGTTTGAATGATGTTAGGATCTTAGTGCTTTTCAATTACTTGGTCAATTATTGATTAAATTTGTGATTTCTGTATCATTCCCAATAACTAATAAAAACTATAGCATGTAGTAGAATTATTGAAAAGTCCGACATGGAATACAGAGATACTACTATACTTTGCATGATCATTGAATGATCTTGTGATTTAATACATCTTCATATATTCACATCGTTCATAGGAGTGTAATAGGATCATATGTGATAGTATTAATTCTACTCGAGAGAGATAATTAAATAAAATAGGAACATTGATATTTAAGTCGAATAAACATTTATCAAATTCTTGGATGGATATTAAAATGGAAGAATATAGGCGGATTTGAATTCCCAGTGCTTTCCATTAATTGAGTTTCATACATGCTTCTCTATTAGATTAGTTAGTTAGTTTCATAATTAGATTAGTTGCAAGTCTAATTAGCATTTTTAAATGACCCATCAACTTTGCTATTCGATTATTAAAGTGAGTGTTAATTGATAACGCAACTACATACTTAGTACTCGATGGAATGATAATTTGACTCACGTCCACTTTATTATTTGTCACTATATCGTCGACTTGTGGAATTCTAGCACAAGAAGTTACATAGTATGTGACCTTTTATTTAACATTCATATTCAAAAAAAAAAAAAAAAGATAAAACTAATATCATCTTAAGTAGTCCCTATAATCACACTATAAACTTAGCCAAACATGCTATGTAAAATAGGTCAAAATAAACATTATATGACTTTTCAAAAAAAGTTACACAATGTGTCATGAATCAATTTATTCGCTGACAAAATGACAAAACAACTTAATATCATTTAAATGGTCTTTATACTCACAATTTAATCTTAACCAAACACGTTGTATCAAATAAGCCAAACATGTTTGTTATTGTCTAATGAATATAGGTTGAAGCAAATGTACACTTTAAATAAAAATGTGGTCAAATATTGAATAAATAAATTTTTAAGAGTTGTGTAAGGTAAATTATTATCTTAAGCATGATATTCAATTTTGAACTGTACATAGTGAACATTATGAAGCTTTTAAAAAAAAAAAAAGTAATGTGTCGTTTCATTGAAAATGCGATGATGATCAATATAACTTTAAAAGTGACAAATATGCAATAACCTTATTGTTTCAATTTACTTGTTTCTTAAAATGCTACTCTACTTTCAATGAAAGAACTTTATATTTCATAGAAAAAAAAAAAGAAAAAAGAAAAAATGAAAGCAAACAACTTAATATTTTCGTTTAAAGTGCTATTTTTTTCACATTAAAAAAAAAAAAAAAACAAAAGGTCTCAAGTGACCAATCAGTCTAGTCAATAAAGGTCATATTGGTTGATATTTAGTACGAGCATACTACAACGTCCACGACCAACTCAAAAGTGTGTGCTACATCTTGACATTTAGAGACCAATATGTGGTCAGTAAAGCTACACAAATAGAAACAAACATTTGGTAAATGAATAGTGCTACTTTTCGTGGATCAATCTTTAATTGGTGAACGTTGGTACCTTTCGTGGACCAATCCTTGGTCTCTATATGTACAATTTTGACGACCAATTGTTGGTCGTTGAAGGTACAGTACCTTCCCACAACCAAGTGTTGGTCGTCGAAGGGCTCCCTTCATGATGTAAGCATCAGCAACTAAAACTTGGTCGGTGAATATAAAAAAAGTTATTATCTTCCAGCAACCAAAATTTAGTAGCAGAAAAACATTTATCAGTCAAAATTCGGTTGCTGAATGTTGTATGTGTTAACACCAGTATTTTTTGTCCTTGGTCTTATTTTGTACAATATTTCAATTGGACTTTCAACAACCACAAAGTTGAAATTAATGATATCGAAAATAAGAACATTAATAAAATTAACAAGAAACAGGTCACTACAAAAGAAAATTTGTAAATGCACATATAACAAATTCTAATAGTTGATACATACTCGAAATGTATAATATTTAACCACAAAAGGATAAATTCTCATATTTTTCTTGTAACTTCAACAATATAATCACAGTATTATAGCACCAACAATATAAGATATTGACGTAAATCCATTCGTTAAGCAAGACTCTAGATAAGTAATGCTTGTTCTTCGAGACGCTGTATAAGCTCACTAATTGCATTGTCCTTCTTATTAACTCGTGTAAGAATTTCCAAAATTTTCATAAATCTAGGAGTTNAAATCCATTCGTTAAGCAAGACTCTAGATAAGTAATGCTTGTTCTTCGAGACGCTGTATAAGCTCACTAATTGCATTGTCCTTCTTATTAACTCGTGTAAGAATTTCCAAAATTTTCATAAATCTAGGAGTTGTACATGTGTTGTTATATGACCTGCGAGGAGCGCGTCCAACCCCAAAAATAGTCCTAGCACTCCAACAACATAAGATATTGACGCAAATCCATTCGTTAAGCAAGACTCT